>PNEQ01133356.1:28017-114099 GCA_003012365.1 Medauroidea extradentata | reverse complement strand
ATATATATATATATATATATATATATATATATATATATATATATATATATATATATATATATATATACACATACTCACACACACATGCATCTACATTTGAGTGTTATCTCAGGCATGTGTTGATAGAATATAACTATCCAGACTAAATTATATTATGTTTTGTTGCTTAAAATATTATTTTTTTGTGATAATGCTTGCGCCAATAGTTTTGTTTCCTGTAGCACATTTTCCATACCTAATTTGGGAGGCATTTGAAATTTGTAATTATATTTTTGTTAGTACTTTATTTATAGAAATATAATTCATTAAAAAAATATGTAAAGCCAATAATATTTTTCCAGCATACGATTAGTAAACGGATAACTGAAATTTAAATAACATGTGGAATATATTACTTTCTCGAACATTTTAAGCATTATTGTTTTAAATGTGTGTATATATATATATATATATATATATATATATATATATATATATATATATATAAATATGTATATAGGCCTGTATGTATGTGTTTATATATGTACATTTCACTAGCCACCAAAATTGTATGCCCGATTGATTTGTTAAACACGTCTAGCACATATGGTTTTTAATTTTTTTTTGTTTGTTCTAGGAGCTCATTTGATTTTTTGGTCAACGAATATCTCAAGGATGGATTCCCGACCATAAATAGGTATTTGCGTGAAGGAAGATGCAATTCTACTTTCGATCAATATTTCACTGACTGTGAATTCGAGGTATGCATTAAAACGTTTGTTGATTTTTTCATATCCAACCTACTGTCTTGTGTAGAAAGTTACATTTATTTTTAAATGACTAAGTTATTGATGTTAATATTAAAAAAACTTATTTGTTAAATGTTGTACGGAAGTTTTCAAACCCATCTACACCGAACTAATATTTTGGTGCCCTGGAATATGGGTGGGAAGAAAGTTTGACATCTGGTCAATAATCAAATAAGCATAAACAGAACCATCGGCTAAGATAATGAATCCGGCTGTGACCTCTGTTAAATAAACCGTCCCAGTATTTCTCTAATCATTTTAGAAACTCGTGTAAACATCTACTTCAAATTGGCCTACCTATTTTACAAACCAAGATCACAGTTGACGTGAAGTTCGTGTTTTACTATTGCAACACCTCAACCAGTGTCCCATATTTTGACAACTGATTTTCTGCGAATAGCAGTGAGTTTTCATAAAATGTTTTTTAAATATCGATAGTTTCGTGCTCTTAAAGATGTGATTTAGAAATGACGCTACGATACATCAGTGTATACTGATACATGAAGTAATTTGAATGCGCCAAAAATACTACATATTATTATGTGGAAGTTTCAGGCGAAGATAGCATTGCATACGCTAATGCTAGCTTGTGTTGCTAATTCATCGCCAGTTACGTAGATGCCCCAAATAATAAATTATCTTGTAAATATTTCTAAACAAATTCGGCCTACTTTGCAAAATATCGAGCTACTTATTCGATACAGATAAACATGTTGTCGTATGCTTTGTTTCCGAGAAATTATAGTATTTCATTTCCTTTTATCGATACCGTAGGCTACGGGTTGATAACATTACGTAAATAAATGACCGTAAAACAGAAGTAATTTCGCAGAACTATGCTCCGAAGGTTCCGTAGTTGATATGGAATGGTTCTGATGGCGAGTGAAACCGATTTGGAAACAATTTCAGGGCTTTCAGTATTTTCGTCGAAAACAACGTAGCGTTGATATAACCAGTTGTTAAATGTAAATTGATTTTTGAAGACCTTGGTGTAATTTTTTAAATATATATTACTGTGACTTTTGAACATAGTGAAAACTATACATTATTATGTATGTTACTAACACAGATTTGTTCGCGTTAATTTGGGTCAGAAAGATACTAATTGTGATGTAAAGTAATATACCGGCTATTACAAGCATTTATTCTACTATAAATAACCTGTAACACCTATCAAGCCCCCAGGATGCAAGTACAAATTTCCGAAACTTCATACCTAATTGTTTCCAAAACCAACAAGCAAATTCGTTTTCTGTATGTCATTTAAGTGTTCGCAGAACAACTCAGCTGCAAAAGTCCATAATCTCGGCTTTTGCTTGCCTTTGTATCTCTACCGTTCTGAAATGTACATGATTCACGGAGGACCGTGCGAAGAAATGAATGCGTGTAATTTAACTCTAATCTAATCAGGGATGGAACCAGTCACGTCCCTCTACCTCCAGTGGCTGGCGTGAGAGCGAGCAATCAGGACAAACATATTAACCCACCAGGTTACATCCCAGAGTCACGCAGATTCAAGACACCGCCCCTTTGATTACAACTGAAAATTGAAGTTTCAAACACAAGAATCCCCTCCAGTTCTGTTAATCATCCCATCTGATACTTGCTTGTTGTCCAAGACTACATAACTTCATTCGCTTAGAGGATACAACAGGGATTAAACAGCAAAACGATGGCTTAAATATTTATTTCCTGTTCCCTTATAGGTTATAACGTTGTCTCCACAATAAACAAAGATTTTACTATAAATGTTTATTTCTTCGTCAATTTCGACGTTTTCAGCCAACTTTACAAAGGAATATTAGGTTAATGAGAAAAATTTCTCCTATTAGACCTATTCTAACAAAATATTGAGTATAGTAGTCCAACACCCGCCGTAATAAGGGTGTCGTTGAAGTAGATGACATCATTTTGTACAATTGACGACGTTTATTAATTAAAACTAACTTATATAATTTCTTTCATTTTGTCATGAACTAAGTAAGAATTATGTTTATCGGTCTGCTTCTTTTGAAGGTAGATCATGAGATTGAAACTACTTCCACTAGTTCTACCAAAGTACAAAAATCACAAACCCATGTAGGCATTAGGTGACTTACACATATAGGCTAAAACACATATCTTAAAACAATTAAAAAGTTAAAAAAATAAAGGGTACCTTATAGTATATCTACAAAGTTTAATTATTCCACCATATTACAACCAAAGTTAGAACGCTGAAATCATTATTTTTCATTCACCAATCGAATATTACAAACATATTTTAGTTGTAATTGTTAAAGATTAGGATTCTACATAAAATTTCGGAAATAAACTGCACTAACGACTACTAATTTTGGCACGTGTGTGATTATGCAGAAATCAATGTTAACATAATTGTTGTAAACCGCTTAGGAATTTGTTTCAAACAGGCAGTCAACAATAAAGTTTTGTGTTAGTAAACATGAAATTGGCACCATCGTGTGCAATACGCATTATTATGTACTCTCTTATTTCGTTATTTTGGTACGATTGTTTTTACAAGCAAATAAAATTGTTAATGTATTATACTATTTTCCGGTATTACTATACTAGTGTGTGCCATATTTTGCATGTCTGTTTCATTAACAGAGCAAAACTTATCTATCTATCTCAAATGAATAAGGCACTACCTTTTAAATTTCATATTAGTATATTTGTGTGCGTATATATACATATATGTGTGTGTGTGATGTATATGTACAGCACATATGTATATGTGTGTGTGTTTTGTAAATTGATTGTCTGCACCAACTACAAAAACTATTTCAATCACATTGGTAATAATAAAATAAATTTCGCCCATCAACTGCTTAACCACGAAGCGATTATAACCGCCATTATGTATGAACTAAGAATTTGAAAAGAATTAAAAAAAAAACCTTTAAGTTATAACTTCTAAATGCGTAACGGTATTTTGGTGTTTATATGTACCTGATTTTAATTAACTAATTGTTGACGAGAGATTTATCCACGCCTACTACAAAATACGTGGAAGATAAATATATTAATACTATTAATTCTTGTCTTAACTTATTTTTGAGGTTGTGGCATGCGTGTCGCTTGATTTGCATTACAAGGTTTTTTTTTATTATAAATAATGCGTATCTTAAAGTATATATTCCAAACTTGTTAATCCAGGAAACACAACGCATTTAAGATATTGATGTGAGACAATAGAATAAGTGAAACTTTATTTTTTTGATCAGCGCTTAGTATCTAGATCTTTAGCGCATGTGAGGGGTGACATAAAGTGAGTATGGAGCAGCGCCGAAATGAATGGGCAGGGGAAACGGGAGATTCCCGAGAAAACCCGCCGACCGGCGGCATTGTCCGGCACGATTCCTACATGCAAACATCCGGGGACTGACCCCGCCGGGAATCGAACCCGGATCGGCTTGGTGGGAGGCGAGAGGTCTGACTTCTCTGCCTCCGCGGCCCCGAGATAATAGAAGAAGCACGCATTGTACTGATTAGTTTATAAGCCCTCCAACGCACAAAACCGGTCCGTAGGCTACTGTATCACAAAATGTAATTATTGTAATTAAAATAACAGCGAAGGACGGGTGCATTATATTTTGTCGTGTTGTCGCGACCAATAAAAATATAGAATCTCAGCTTAAAGTTACATTCAAGAGAGTCGCCGTTTGAAAACATGCACACCGAGAGAGAGAGAGAGAGAGAGAGAGAGAGAGAGAGAGAGCAAATTTGGTATAAGTGCCAATGTCGCCCTTACAAGAATATTACTCGTAAGAAACAGACGCAGGTTATAACTCTAGATTATCAACCTTAAAGTTGGTTTCGCTTGAGTTGGAAAATTGTTGTCATGTTGTCACTGAAATTTCAACAGTAGAAATCAAAAATTATTAACTGAAACAAAATTCTGAGAGAGCGTTGATGTAATATTTGAGACACAGTTCTTTTTTTTTTATTTTCTCTTAGGATACTTCTTACCTGCTGTGGGTATGCAACGTGACAATCAGAGAATTTCCTCGAATGCGTCTGGATGACGACGCAATATGGTTTGGCAACTCCACAGAACTACATGCTTACTCCAACATCAAAGTCGAGAATTATACGGTAAGTGATGCAGATGGTATCAGAAATTGGTACTAAATGACAGCGCGAGCACTACAATACATACATATATTATTGCATAAAACAGTTTTAAACCAATTCTTCATTCAGGAAGATACTATCACCGGATCACGCTCTTGTAAACGTTCATACATTAATAATTATATCTGACCCTAACCAAATGCCTATAATTTGTGCATAGACGGTATGTTCTGCACTCAATAAATAACTCTGTAATTAATCCATACAAAAATTTTATTCTACGCACTAATAACAGGTTTATGTTATGCAAGAACAATGGTTTGGTTTTAACAACCGTTCATAAAAAAAGCGTAGTTTCGTAAATTACGTAACTATCTTTGTTACCAAAAATAATTGTGATTTGTAACTTCTACGAACCACAAAAAGAACATCATAGGTGTGTTTATTTTTTCTTAGTTTCAAGTCCTGCAAATCAATAAGTTTAGGCTTACACTTCTTCTCAACTTGAGTGTTATTGGAAATCTTACCAACTACCTGTTGTTTTTCTACAATGTTCCTTCAGTTTAATAAGTTTACTTTGCATTTAGGCTTTAAACAAAATGGTAAATGGGAATACCTACAGAACACTCTTAACAAACGTCTAGGAAACTGTTTCAGAAAAAAAATACCGTATTTTTTTCTTCGTTAGTCATGTGATCGGTCATAACATTTTTTGTGTTACAGTTAAACACGATGTTATTCCATCGTCTACTCAACACCACAAGCATATTTATTTCATCGTCACCACTCAGTCATGATACTTGTTTCATTGCATTCATATTATATTTCCAAAACTGATTTAAAAGTCTCTTTTTGTAATCTGTAAAAGGGAAACTTTGCTGGCAAGCTACACACCATTGTTGCGATACGAATAGCCTGCTTTAACTGACAAAAAGTAGAGCAGAGCTTGTTCCGTTACGTGTGCATGTATTTTTTACTTATTCAATTTCATTTTTATTGAGCAAAACGTGGCCCAGTACTACTGTATTATTGGCATAAATTTTAGTAGCAAAAAACTGATTTTTTAAAAATTGGCTGTGAATAGGTGTTACCATTAACGAACATCCACAACTTACTCGAACGCAGGCACACAAAAATCAATTTACAAGATTCAACAACATTATGAAATAGTATTTGAGTTACTTTAACAAATAAATACTTGTGCAAACGAATCTACAGTCTATAATAAATTTAATTTACTTATTTATTTTCAGGTGGATATGACAGCCTCCATCGGCACAGTCAATGAACACACCTACGACTATGCCAAATGCTTCATAACTGCCACCACTAATGGTTACACACTGGCTTTGAATCAAATTTGGACGAGGAACTACTTAGGCTCGCATTACGTTAACCGAAACACTTCAAACATTTGGACCATTGTTGAAAACACGCTCGATGCACGCAACTACAGGTGAGTTCACTATAACATCGTACATGTGATTGCATTGCACGAAAAGACACAACAACGTGCGAGTCAATCTATTTCTTCACTTTTTCTTTATAGAAAATTAATTTTCTGTGATTGCAATAATATTCAAGTTATAGCGTTTTCATTCTATCTCTGTGTAGTGAATGTGTTTTCTGTCATTGGAACAAGTCGTGTAAAATATTTTATATGTTAATAAAGGAACTGTGTGTTAGACTTATAGCCTCTCTTGTATTTGTCGCAAATTAGATTGTGTAAACGATCATGTATTTATCCCTAGATCCAATAAATCCCGCAATAGCAATGTGGAAATAAAATAAATATTTTTTTTTGTTGATCAGACTTCCCAGAGTCGTAAAATACACAATCAGGTAACATAACAATCCCGATATTAAAAAAGGTATCTAAATACGTAGGCTAGCTCAATCAGTTATTCTAAGTAGAGAGCATAGAAACTATTAAGAGATTTTTTTATTACTCATGGTCTCGCTTCAGTGCTATTTTAAAGCATTCTATACATACTAAGATATTTACGTTTCCAACCCTTCTACGGCATTGGTGCATTATATATATACACACATACAGGTTCTTTTTCAACAACATCAATAAACTCTGTCAGGTGGTTCCGAATGAAAAAATAAGCAGAAAATATATTTTGCTCTTTTCACCTAAACTTAATACTAATTGAGTAATAAAGCACTGAATGTCAAAATTTAAAATTGTAATTCCCCAAAATATCGGAAACTAACTAAAATAAAATAACAGTGTTTTCAGCAATCCTTAATGCCATAGGGATCTTAAAACCGACAGTAAATGCTTCTTGATTCCTTCCACCTTTATGCAAATGAGGGATGCTACCCTTTTATTGCATACAGCTTTTTTGTGTCAGTACTTTCGAACTTTTCATGATGGTTTTTTGAGTAATGTCACACACTCAGCCTACATATTTCAACTGTCTGGGACCCACCATTTTCGTTCACAACTGACTTCAGCTATATGTACGTATAATGACAGTAACAAACTGGTATGCGACTTTAACAATATTTTACATATTCTTTTCAGTGAATGTCAATGATATTCTGTGAGCTGAGCTCATCACATGCATGTCTGCATAGCTTTGCCTATGCTCTGGGCACTGTGGGTACGCGCGGATCTTCAAGTGTTTTTGAGCATAAACGGTATGTCCTGGACAGTTGCAACGCGAGGACCTTTTGTCACACAGGTCACATTACTCAATTAACCATCTACAAATGTTCGAATATCAGGACGGTAAAAAAGCTCAAGGCATTTAAATGGTAGAAACCCCAGCTATTTCCATAAGGGTGGATGGTGTCAAGCAGCATTTACTGTTGGTTTGAAGATCCCAATGACATTAAATATTGCTGAAAATATTATTATTTTATGACATTTTGTTTTCGGTATTTTGGGGAAACACAAATTTAAAATTTGATATTCAGAGCCTTATTACTCCCTTAGTATTAAGTTTAGGCGAAAAATGCAAATATATTTTCTGCTTATTTTGCATTAGGAATCACCTAATGGAGTATGTCGGTGTTGTTTTAAAAAAGTCTGCATATATGTATACATGTAGGTTGTACTAAACAACCACATTTGGGCAACGCATTGCTGGCTAAACCATTGCATCCCAGTGTGATATTATAGGACATCTCTGTTTGGATACGAATTATTTAAAACAATTGTTTCAGGTACGGCTTTTCTACAATTCTATGGTAGCATACATCAAAAGTGTTATTTGCTTTGTTAGATCAGTAGTAGCATACTTTGGTTTCAGTTTTACATACACGTTTTTCTATCATAAGTTCCAAGGTCTGTATTTCAGTCGTGAATAAATGAAGTGAAGTTAGCCGTTTTTCGTGTGCGCATAAGTTCTTCGTTAAACTAACAATAATTCAGGCGATGTGTATACGTTGAATCGTATTTCAGTAATTAAATTTTATCCGTATCAAAAAATACATTTGCCTTTCTGACAAAATTATATAAGACAACGATCTATGCTTTAATTCAGTTTTGTATGATTTAACACATAACAGGAAAAATTATACATTAACTTGACCTACAGTCTGTAAAATGATGCATTTCATAGAATAACCTACTCATTGTGTGTGTGTGTGTATATACATATATATATATATATATATATATATATATATATATATATATATATTAGCTGACCCGGCAAACGTTGTTTTGTCACATAAATAGATTAAAAATATTGACTAACAATAGCACTTATGAGCATGAAAAATAGATAAAAACCTATTCGCAGACCTACCGAATGTATGTACAAAATTTCATTGAAATCGGTTGAACCGTTTCGGAGAAGTATGGAAACAAACAATTTGACAAGAGAATTTCATATATATACTAGCTTTACCTGTGCGGCTTCGTCCGCGTGTACTATAGAAAAGAGTAACTAACTTTTAGTTACGTATTAATTGATGGTGATACTATATTCTATATTATACTATATTCACTGTTTATCTTTAAAACATCATATACAAACATATTTGTCCAGTCCACTGCGCTAAGCGTACTTTAATTGCCGAACTTCTTTTTTTAATTCATCTTTATTTCTCTATAAAACAGCTGCCCGGCTGCGGCTTCCACCGCAAAACAGCTGCCCGGCATTTAACAGCTAGTGTACTCAATAACAGTGTAAAGAGCGCGCGCAATACGCTTGTATGATGTCATAGTAATTCCCATCGCAAAGTCTTGCACGGTATACGAACCCGTAACCCCACCCCTCCCACACCCCAAACTTTATACAATACCTGAGTGAATGCTTAAGGCCTCGATCACAGGAACATACCTACATTGTTTAAACAATAGCAATAAAGCTCAAATTGACTCTACTGTTTTTAGGTTTTTTTTTTCCGGCAATTATTCGAATTTTTCTCGCCGTAAAAACCATCTTTGAACTTCAACGAACATTGAGAAAAAAAAATTGGCCAAATTGGTACAGGCGTTGTTGAGTTATGCGCTTACCAGCACATTTTGCGATTCATTTTTATATTATATATATACATATATATATATATATATATATATATATATATATATATATATATATATATATATATATATAAGTTGTCCAGAAAAAAAAGTTTAATGAGCACACTACGCACATCCTAGGCTGAATTGGAGACGAAAGTGACAGTGACCAAATATTGAAAGACAACATTTTATTTGCACAATGTTGCAATGTAGCACTGTAATTACTCCTCTCTTCAACTCCCGACATCTTACTTACCTTACTGCTAGTGTTCTGGCCTGCATATTATGGGTGAATAAGCTATCACGGTAACACTATGAACGTACACGCCAGCAAGTAAGATCGCGCACGCATTTATCCGCGAACAAGATAACGAAATTCACACTCTCACATTTCCTTCGGCTGGGGATAAATTTAGAGCTATGTTGCGTTTGTAAACGTGAGGTAAGAACTTGATGGATCACTAAAGGTCCCGCTGAGTGGCTTACGTAACGCAGTGCCGTACCAAATTCATCGCAAGCCGCTCTGCTGGCGTGCAATTCTACACGTTTAGTTGTTTTTATTTGGGAATTTAAGCGGCGATTATGCAATACCATTTTCTGCAAATTTGGTTTGAAGTACCGTGTGTATGTTTCTTTTCTTTGTGTTCTTCTAGCAATTTTGGTGAGGTGAGAGAGTTTTATGGCCCTTTAACAATGTGGTCTTAAAAGCCGATGAGAGTATGTGAGTTGGAAGGATAACACAGCAGCCATGCTAATCCTGTTCGTGTTTTAACAGAAATGGCAATCTGCAAAAGCTATTATTAATCATTTTGAAAGACCCGAAATATAATATTCCCACATGCGAGAATAATGAAAGAAGGAGAGATTTTGATCAGCGCTAAACATCGATACCTTTAGCGCAGGTAAGGGATGACATGAGGTGAGTATGTAGCAGCGCCGGAATGAATGGGCGGGGGAAACGGGAGATCGCCGAGAAAACCCGCCGACCAACGGAATCGTCCGGCACTGTTCCTACATGTGAGCGAGCGTCATTTTTCAATATAAGACGCATATTTGAAAAAGTTTTCTTACGTCGATATACAAATGTAATTCGTGTTAAGAAGCCCGATCAAGAAACTAATAACAGTAACTCGCTGCAAACAATTTCATGCGCAGGTTGATAAGAACCTTTAGTTTTAAGACTTAGGAAATTGAACATTACATTGCTTTTATGGTAACGTACACTTCTTACTGATAATCGTCATAGAAGCAATGAATGGTAAGTGTACCCAATCACATAACACGTCGGTGGAACCATGAGTATACTTAAAAGTTACCGGATAGCTTCCATCTTTACTTCGCCCTTTACAATACCTTCCAGACCAAAAAATGAGCCTAAGAATTTGCTAACGTTGCTATAAATACCTGTAGGATATTATTTAATGCTATATACTGTTGTTTTACTGTGTTTGTCAATGGACTTTGAAACTATTTATAAATCCAGCAATACAAACTTCAAACAGTAACATACCTGTAGTTTATGTCCTATTTTCGTTAGGACTACTGCTTCCTAAATCTATTTCTTTCTACTAAGTTTTCAATTGAGGACGTTTCCGGAAGACGAACACATAACTATGAGCCGTTTTTCTAAGTTGTTTGAATATCAAAGGTGTCAATTTTCTTGCACCTTTCACGCCAATCTTTATGTTTACGAACATCTGTAAACCGTTTCGTAGGTGGTTGCTGAAATCTGCAACTTGTCCTTACCTGAAGAGATCCAAGAAGATCAAAACACACGAGTCCGTCATTCTTATCCTTGGACAATCTTACGGTTAGGATAAGAATTAGGGCTATTCCTATTGCTGTATATATGTACTCGGAGCTCATGCGTCCTATCGATCTTTTTGGACTTCTTCAGGTAAGGGCAGGTAGCGGATTTCAGCAACCACCTTGCGACACGGTTTACAAATTTTCGTAAACTTTGAGGTTGGTGTGTAAGGTATAAGAAAATTGACACCTTTGATTAGATATCGCCAGTAATTTAGGTCTGTAGATTATTTTGTTTGATGTGAAAAATCTATGCACACCAATATATATGAATTTAGATATAGTTTTGTTTGTTAATTTAATTAGTGATTATAGTTAATAATAACATTACAATATTTTTCAGTTCGGCTTTTCGGAATTATGTTACCAACTTTATTTTGTGTTGCTAAAATATAGTACCTGTAACAAAATATATTAAAACCCAAATATATTAAAACACAATTCTTGTGTATGTACCTTCTACAAAAAAAATTCTTAATTGTGTGAAATACTTCATATGGCCCTTGCTATGCACACTGTGTATTGTGGCTCGTGTGTTTCCAGGAACTGGGATATCTCCGCCTCGTGTCCGGGAGTAGACAGGTGTCTGGTCAGGGAGATAGAAGATATCATCCAACAAGGGACCCAGTTGATGTCACGGACCGTATACCGCGACATGATCGACGTCTGTGGTCACATTGTCACCCGGGAGACCGACATAAACAACTATATCACCGACTAGCTCATACCGCTCTAACGCCCCAAGTGGCATGTAATCATGTAGTTCATGAAATTAAACGTAAAATATAAGCACATGTGAATATACATCTTTCATAGGCTTTGCATTATTTTTAACATCTACAGATCCGTATACACACTAAACACGAATTACTGATTATTCACACATTTCCTAGTGGTTTTATATGAGATTCCGGGTGGAGCAGTTTTATCTAACTGATTCCGAGAATAACCACTAGGAAATTTGTGAATATTCACTATTTTATATTTACACTGCTAAAGTCTAAAACGAAATCCGAGAATATTCACTCTCTTTCCAGTGATTTTTTTTACAGATACAGTGGTTCAAACTTCTCAATCCGAATTCTGTGCAAATTTCTGGCTAATCTGTTTATATTCCTTTGTTCAGATTTTCAATTATTTATTATTGTTATAGGAAAATTTTAGTCAACCTGCAGCCGGCCGTTTTAACGTGGAAATTGTGCATAACTAGTAGAGTATAGCCGATTCTATTGCAGGAACCGGGAGTGGGATCGGGGGATTTGTCCAGTATTTGCCTCGTAATTATTCGTATGTGTTCTACCCACCATCTTGGTTGCTGTCCATTGTTTTGATTCTTAGCTACTCTCATGGCTGTACCCTCCGTTTTTATTAATTACTTAGTTAACATCTAGGTCGGTCTGTAAGTAGTTACTAATAGTCCTCTAGGTGGATTTGATTATTAGGACTTTGGTTCTGAGTCTTTCCACCAGGAGAGCTAGTAGTTGTACCAATCGTCTTGGTTCCAGTGTCGTCAGCTAGATAGCGTTAGTGTTGTATGTACTAATGGTTCGGTCCGCCTCCATTTCCAAGTCTTACCGTTAGAAGAGCTACCCTACCTAACCTAATCTGACTTAACCTAACCAGATCTGTCCGAACAAGTCTCATTTCTAACCATGCCTCTGTTCTTTCTTTAACCTAACGCTTATTTTGCCTTGTATATCTGTCTTGTATTACTTTTTAAACTCGTGTACCACTTTCCAGTATTTTTATTTCTCTCTTTCTCTCTCTCCGTTATTCTCCTCTCTCCCTTCACCCTGCTTCACCATCCAAGCGAGGTCATTAAGTACAGTGACGGTGAACTCGATACAAGAACTGGGAGGGGTATCGGTCATAACCTGCGTTAAGTAATCGTCCAAACATTCGCCTGGAGTAATTTCTTTAAACCATGGAAAATCGAATACCAGAAATTCTTGAGCCGGGGAACGAACTCACAATTTGTCGAATACAAATTCATCGTGTTTTGGCCACACCACCGTGCTCAGATGTATGTACTGAGAGATTCGTCAACACGCGGGCTTTACGGAAAAACCGGTGAGTACCTCCATGCCTATAGTAGTAATCTTACCTCACAGCGAATTCGTCCTGTTATAGAAAGGCTCGTCAACAATTAAGAGACTCGACGAAAAACAAGATTTATTTTACCAACATCACGTACGGCTGTGATGAATTATTATTCGAAGATTCCTTTAACGAAACATATTATCTTTATCACAAGTCTTCAAAACTCTCTTATTATTCCCCGTATTACAAGTAAAAAATTATTTTTTTGCGAGAAAAGCAAGTGTATACCTCGCACGATATAACTGTTTCGTAAACTGTGTAACATTTTTCTTGCTTGTAAGCCTCTCGACTTCTGTAAGCGTAAAACACAGTGGCGACTCAGATGAAATTGGGAATGATTGCTTTAGATCTCGTAAATCTTTGTGGCTGAAGATAGTTAAAATAAATAAACAAGTAAATTCAGGTAATGCCATGATTGCTGTTTATAGCAGGCCATGGAAGATAAACTTGCTGCAGATATAGCTTTGCTTATTCTGGTTATCACTTAGTCCAACCAGTTTCAGATGTCTTTACAATTAAATATTGTGTGTTCTAAATGCTACCGTATCTATCATGACGACGAGCATTTTAGATACAGATCAAGACCCGCAGTATTAACACCATGGGTGTAGAATTTTCCACAGTTGTTAATGCATCTTCGTACTACAATGATCCTATCGAGGGCAGACCTTAGTTTAAAGCTTAAAAATAGGAAATATCCGTACGAGGATATATATATGTATATATATAATTTCAATCTCCTTTCTAGGCGTAAAAACAGAGAGCTACAATTTCGCGAAAATTACATAAAGAGCGGTTGAACCTTGTTGCGGAATTCCCGCAAGAAACGCTCAGGTTTATTAAGATCTGAATTTCTCGCCTTGTATATAAAACGATGTGAAGTACGGCCAATTTGAAACGTATTTCTGGATAATTGGATAAAAATTTTTCACTGCCCACAGAAATTCTTTAACCGTATGTTTCTATACCTAAAACATAATTTTTTAAGTGCATGCTTGGAAGTTTATGGTTGCTATAAATCCCCACGCATAAGTGCACGATTTGAACAGTAAGAATATATGCTTAACGCATGTAGTATTGCGGGAAGACATTTTTAGAATTTCGGCGCAGTGCTATATTACAAGCATTTTTATTATTCTAAATAATCAAGCTTGCAACTGTATGTCACAAAATATTAAATTCAAAATAAAAATGCTAAACTAATTAACTCACGTATAATTGTAAACAATATCTACCAAAAATACGTAAATATTTTTTTATATTGTACATTGAAAGGGGTTGTTCTTCTGTTCTTGAAAAACTGATCGTCGCTGCTTAAGATTATAATCCGCACAATAGTTATCGACCGAAGTTCCAGAGTACCCTTATTTTAAAAAAACTGCACAGTTGAGTGTGGTGTTCCACCATTCATTTCCTAACGATTTAATTGCCTGTGTGTCATCGTAACAAAATAACGTTTCTGTCGCTATTACGTGTCTCATATTGCCAAGAGTCCAGGCTTAAACTTTTCAGCTTAGAGTAAATATTGTAAGACAGTTTAGGTTATATGTGTAATAAGTAATATGTAATCTTTATAAAACAATACTACTGTAACTGTTGGGTGTAACAAATTCACTTCGTGTGTGGAAGCATTGCAGGTCCTAGCTGTAATCATAAAGATATTTTAATAGCATATTATAGCCTAATTTTTACATCTGTCAGAGAAGGATATCTTGATAACGTGAACACGACCATACAAAATAACCTTAAAAGTTCTCGCTCTTTAGTTTTGCAGGGTTTTCGAAACTATTTTTAACGCAAATTAATACATGTATCACAAATTCATTCTGGCAGTTTTAACACTTATATATCACAGTTTGCAATTGTTTGAAATAAATGAAAGATCATGGCTTGAACATGTGATGAGCCTGATGTAAGAGTAGAGGTAAAGTTTGGTTCAAGCATGACTTTTTGCCTATAAAAGGTTCAGTATCTAGTAAGAATGTAAGGTTCTTAAACACTATAATGACCAGTTAATCACGAAGAATCCGTAGTTATAAGCCAAACTACATGACATTAACCTTCTCACGTTCGGTAGAAGTTACAGTTGAACACTCCACATGCGCACAAGCCTCAAGACTTAACATATTATAAAATTACTCAGACATAAAATTAAAAAACGAAGACCACTAATTTCAATATGACTAAAGTAATGAACGATGAGTAAGCGCATATTAATGTATAAATGTATATTAATTCTTTATGAAGTAAGGAAGGAGTCTTGTAGAGAAAGAAAAGTTAGGTCATTCCGACTACTTACGAGGAAATGCGTACAATGCGTTCTTGATTAGTGAGCAAAACATGTTTATACAGACATACAGAAAACTTGGTATATGCAAAGACGGGTTCAAAGTCTGTGAATTTTAATTTCTTTAAAATTATAATACGGAATCTACCATTGTTGAAACCTGTCCTAAAATTTAAAAAAATAATAAAATATAAGTGTGTGTGTCTATATATATATATATATATATATATATATATATATATATATATATATATATATGTGTGTGTGTGTGTGTGTGTGTGTGTGTGATGGCTGGTATTACATACGAAATGAAAGGTTAAGTAAAACAAAAATTAAAATCATGTAATATATTTACTATGGCTACAACACCATGCACATGAGGAGCGGGGAAAACTAAGTCCCTTCACGGTTTTACTACTAATGACATGCACTGCATTACTTAAACTAGTGCTTAAGCGTGCGGTGTGGTCGGATGGTTGGATTGTGTTTTACTTTAGATCAAATATTTTGCTCTTCATACCACGAGCCGCACTGTCAGTAGAACCTTCCAGGTAGTTTCAAGGAGAGAAAATATTTCCCTTGCATTCCTGCAGGACATCGTGTAGGCTGCTGCGCAACCAACGCAGGAAAAATGTAACCGCCCTCCCCGTCTCCGTTTAGCCATTAAGAGAACAGGATGTTGTAACCGGAACACAAAGCTCTGATGAAGGGAGAAGAGTGAAGCATGGCTCAGGCAACTTCGACACTGGATCCATGCGATTTAATAACGCCAAACGATTTTACAAATTATAGGGTGCAGTTTTATTTTGTTGTATAGGCCTTCAAGCTTAAACCTGGACCAAAATGCTGCGATTATCGTATCATAAATTAACATCGTTTGAAACCTACACCTATATCATATTATTTTTTCCAAGAGCTGCCCCATCAATATGCTACATGCGAAATCACGACACACAATATTGCCCACATAAAACGCTGCAAATTATTAAAGAGTGTATAAATATTTGTCTTGGATAGCATTTGGTGCGGAGTTAAAAGCGTTTTAATTACGTTCGTTACTATACTGAATGGTCTTGGTCAAACACGTAAAATATACATGTGAATTTTTATCAAACCAGTTATTCGTCTGTGAATATCAGCTATCACTATCATTATAAGTTTTCCCACGTGCTGGCGACCGTTAAATTGAGCTACATTTACCGACACCGGAAGGAATGAAACATTAGCGAACTAATTATCATACAATGGGCAGTGTAAATTACTTTTCTGCTGACGGAACACTGAATGCAAGATCTGAAGGCCGATTTTGATCATTTTCGACCAAATTATTATTGATTCGACAACATATAAGCATGTCTGGATAATCTTAATTACTGCCAAATACAAAAATTTGCTATAAATGAATTTATTCAATGTAGGGAGCATACTGTAAAGAAGAAGTTAAAAAATAACCTTATTTTCAGCAAACAGTTTGAAAGTTGGCCAGAATTCTTTTTGCAAAATTTCCGTCATCAGAACCCAAAATTAATATAGTTTTAACTCTGTGTATTCTTCATATTATAATATTGCTCTTAAGTGAAATATTTTAATATACCAAATAAAACTAACCATTTGGATTAATTATCATACATAATATTTTGATTGCATTCATTTTTTATTGCTTAAATTGTCACTTTGTACGCCCTCAACTTCGGCAGATTTTGTGGAATGTTTTACACATTAGTGATGGATGTTTCCATCTCGTGATGGATCAAAGAGACAGGCAATCACTTGCTATGTTCCCATGACGTTTTTATAATGAATCGAGTATTGAATCCGGACTGAGTGCGAAACCCGTCTACGTGCAAACTTTGGAACCGATTGGAATCAATTTAATTTCGCTGGCTAAATTTGTCTGTAGTAACGTTGTACCATTGAAATTTAAGTTGGCTAACATGAAATAAATCCACACAGCCATCCATTTATTTTTCTTTCGGCTACACGCGTAATTAAATTGCTAAAGAAAACCAAATAGATGCAAGATTACTGTTGTTACTCATGATCGTATGATAATTTTTACTCATGTCTGTTTCATTTGCACGTGTCAACAGAAAATCTGAAGGCCGAAACAACTGCTGAATGCGAATGTGTGTTTGTGTACTTTAGATTCGTTTTCAAAACGATCCGCGTATCCATGACTTTTTACACCCGACTCAATCCGATACGATCCCAATTTTTTGTGTAACAACCTTGAGATTCAAATCGATTTGAATCCCGTCTCCATGAGCGTTTTCGAAACTGTAAGTGTTTTGAAATCGATTTCAAAACGACATGGAAACGTGGTAACTATTCAGCTTAGAATTCAAACCGATCAACGTGGCTGATTGATAAAATCCAGATTTTGGCGATATTTGAGAGCAGGGTTCGCGGTAGTGTAGAAGTCAGACAACTTGCTTCCAACCACGGTGATCCAGGTACGATTCTCCGTAAGGGTTGGTTCCACATTTTTGAACTGGTTACATGCGGTAAATTGTGCCGTTGACCAGTGTTTTTTTTTTTCGGCTGACCGAAATCTCTCACTCACTCACCCCTACTGGATTTAAATCTGTGGCCCTAAAATTTATTTTTGTACATTGTTAAATGAAATATAACGCATGCATACAGTTTTACACATTACGAATTTATACTGTAAAAATTTTTTTCTAAAATGTTTAGGAAGTAATTAATCTAAACGCAGTATGGGACGGTTACCATACTTATATTTGGTAAACATTCAAACATTTATAACGGTTACAATACAAGTCTGGTAACTTCAGTATACATATGACTGTTTTACAAAAAGTATATGAGTGCTACCATGGATAGCGGAGGAAAAAATTACATCATACGTGTGGAAAATTTACAAATTATTTCTTAGAGTGTAAGTGGAGTTTTTGGAGATACAGCAGTCTAAAAAAAAAACAGATTTTAGTCATTTTGAGCAGCCCGAAAATCGAGTTTCTACAAGTATGCAGAATATTAAAATTCACACCAGCATAAGTATGGGATCTTTTTGTAGGTAAATGTAACATGAATAATTGAGCGGTTTCGCGTAAAAAAGAATACGGGTGATATGTAAACCAGACCATGCCCCAGACTTCCTTTAAGAGCGCCGCCTACCTAACGCTTCAAATGCGTCGCTGTGTGTTCGTGAAAAAATTTTTTGTACGAAAAAAATTCCACGTTTGCCCGTTGTGCTAACGTACGAAATTAAAATACATTTCAGGCAAGGTTGGAACCATATATACCACGCTAATTAAGAAATATGTTTCTAAGCCCTCCAACATAGCTAAAGAGGCCTTTTCAGACTGCCGTACTTCAAAATGTACTTACCGGATGTATGCTTTACTTAGATTGCGACTTGCACTGAACTTAGTTCCAGACTTTCCACCAATAAAATTATATGGTCACCGCTTAGTGTCCCATTGTATAAACGGTTCGGCGGGAAGCTTGCACGCTAGTTCAGCGGGTGGCTCGTTGAGGCGAAGCACAATTTTGTTGCGCGCGGCAAGGTCGCCCTTATAGCACCGTCATTGCTAAGCTTCTAACGAGCAGGTAGGTGGGGCCAATAAGCACCACTCAATGACTGTGTGTCAGCAGTAACCAACCAACTTTACTCACGGATGGGTAGAGCCCACGATTATTCGCGAAAATAATTCTGCAGCAATTTGTTTCAATGTCTTATGTGCACATATGCAGCCCTGCTTCGTGTTCAGTGATTGGCTGTTTGTAAACCCCAGCGTCTAGAGTTCTACCCGCAAATCACAGACATGTGGTGTCGCAGTAACCTTGTCCCTGTTGGCACAGTCAAATGAGCCACGTCTGTGCAATAACTAGAGCCACGATTTTATGGCGAAAAGATTTTTGCAACACTTGGTTTCGATGCGTCATGTGCACACCTGCAGCTCTGCTACATCGTCTGTGGTTGGATGATTTTACCCTCACTTGCTTTGGCAAATTACAGACGTACAGACTCACAATAATCTTATTCTGATTGGTACAGTCAAATGAGAAACGTGTCTGAACATAGACACACTGCCAATAACCTTGAAACAGAACTGCCGATGTACACGTGAATCACTGAAACAAAGTGGGGCAAAAATCTTTTCTAGACAAAATCGTGGCCCTAGCAATAAATAGAGACCGGAAAAAACTGGCGGGTTCACTAGTCTGTAGGCTAGCCTCTAAGAATATATGTGAAATCGTGCAGACAGCAGGTGTTTATAGCTGCTCGCTGACACTGTGAAATGGGCCTGTATTCAGTTACAGTTTTATTATTGGCTCGGTTACGTCCAGGAAAAATTGAAGAAGGCAACAGCCAATTGTGAACGTGATACAAACCTATAGTAGCTTAAATTCTAGCTTGTGCTAGAAGGAAACGCGAAATTTTCGGGTCTTTAGCAATAATTAGAGAAGGTGATTTATCGCGAGAATGTTTTCTGCCAGCGTATTCTGCAAATCATTAAAGCGTCCTGCGTCATGTATTGTTGGCCGAAGGTAATGTGTAGCTGTTTACAGACGAATCACAGACGTTCAGTAGTAGTGAACCGGAGTTATCATTGGCCCAGTCAAACAGTCACTCGCCAGTAACGAAATAAAAGCGTCAAACTGAATACATTACATTGAAGCCTAGCAAACCGTAAAAATTTCCCACGATAAATCACCTTCTCTAGCCGTAATACATTCTGCCAATAACCATGAAGCAGACCTTCGTACGTGCATTTAAGGCATTGAAACAAACCGTTACAGAATTCATTTCGCGTATAATCGTGGGCTCTACGGATGAGTGTTAACGGCTTACGGCAATGACCTTCCCATTTTGAAACGTTAATACGATATTTAGTAGGTCTATACTCAGGCTATATATATAATTGGGTGAAGCACTACCTTCTTGATGTGTCCAGAATCTTGTTGCGTGGCTTGCTTCGTCTACAAATATTGACTTCGGTATTCGAGTTCCGAGAGATGAGTACGAAAACTTTTCATGGCACTGTTCTGATCGAAGAATAATGGTCAGATACGAAAAATATCGATCCTAATCCGTTATTATAAATGTCGTCAAGGAATTAAATTATGTGCATGTAATAGTGTAACGACACAGCATTTTTAAACTACATAAATTCTATAACTAAGTTACGTAAATAGAGCATAGACCCCAAGTTAAAAATGGACCGTAAGAGACTATAGCAATATCTTAAAACAATACACGATAGTACGACTGCTGCCCCCATTTAAATATGTTTTTATGTTTCTAAAGTTGCGAAAAAAAAATCTGTTCGTTAGAATAATTGATCATGTCTCAGCGCTCTGCTTACGCAATAAATTCCTTCCCTGTTTTTTTTTTCACGCCTGTCAACACCGCTTCTATTTACGCGAATACATGAACTGGCCCGCATATGATTTTCTTAACTGTCTGACTTGGGGCGAACTTTTTTCGAAGTTAAAAATAGAGGAAGAAATTTAGATTTTCAGTAGTTGTACTTATATTATTTGCATTACAGGTTGGGGATAGAAGGGCATTTAATTTCAACGCACTAACTCAATCGTATATGGTCCCTTGACTCAAACACCATTACTAATAATCGCTGCGTTTTTAATCTATTTGAGTGCCAAATTTTCTGAGTTTTGTGGGTTCGCGTCGATAGAAACGTAATAATATTAGGAGCATAACAGAAGACATAATTTATTATCTTCTTTCAAGAACAGATAGAACAGTTTAAATTTTAATATTGCCTATAAGAGGAAACGAAGTTACGAATTCTCAAAAAACTTTTTTACTGTTTGTTCATTTCTGTGATAAAAACTATGTAACGTTGTCGAACATAAGAGTATGCTAAACATTTACATTTTGCATATTAATACAATATAATATGAAATAATAATGTTCCCAATCAATTGTCGATAACCATGTCACTTCTTTGTACAAATTTCTCACACAAGAAGATAAAAAAGCACACACAAATACACCATACGGATAAATATAACGAAAGATTTTTAATATGGAAAGATAATTGTCAAATTAAATGAATTTTTAGATGGCCACAACTGTAAGGCAGCACGATTCCTCAAACGAAAAGGATTGTAAAACTGTATTTTAAATGCGTAGAACATGATGTTATTGATATAATTCAAAGATAGTTTTACCAGGAAGTATATCAGTTTTCAATTACGATAAACAAATAAAAGTTTTCTCTATTTTTTTTCTGTAGAAATGCCAGTATCAGTAAACAATAAAAAGTATAGAACTTATTTACCCAGCTAAGAGAAAAATTATGGTTTGTAGCCGTACGAATAACGATAAAGGTTAAAGCGGTAATAATACAAATTATAGTTTATTCTAAGAACTTGTAGGTTTCAATGTTTAAATAAAATACAATTTCTTGGTAAATTGTATATGTAGTAGTAATTTTACAAAGTTTGTTGATAAAAGCGTTTAAGTACTAACAATCAAACAGACACACCCGCAAATTTTTCATTTTGGATCCTGGTTGGAGTAACTGATGAAGTCATTTATTTCCACCTTTGGCAAAGCAGCAGCAATACACTCAACGATGACGTTATAAACGAGATCTCGCTGCCTGAGTAGACCAACCTTCTTGAGTGTCTCGCCCACCTCTGTGGCCAAGCAACTCTGGGCGCCAGGACATGAGACCGACATGGTCAAATTCCTGAAAAAAAAACACACACACACGTCATAATAATTTAACTAGTTTTACCTTCTGTCATTGGGTGTAATGTGGTTAGTATATTTACGTTTTTTATTCCGATAGGACGTTGAACCAACAATCACAGGCATTGTAATGGTTGTATTATTTGATTTATAATATAGTCTAATTATATGTCAGAATTATCACTCATTACAATTTATTAAATTAAATTAACTTTGAAGGAACGTATTCTGCGACTGGAAAAATTTGCTTGGAGTCCCAACGAGGATGGAAAAGCTTAAAATTGGATGTATTGGCGTAAGAGATTGCGTAATTATATCTGAGCAGCCAAAATTTACGAAGAGTACAAAATTATGATATTGACTAATATTATACGAGTTTGTCAGTGAATGCTGCAATTACAAAGATGATACAGATGTTTTGAAAAATTTGTTTGAGAAATCTGGGAATGAGATATTTTCACGCCGTTAATTTAAGACTCGTAGACAAGTTTCTGGTTGTTAGATCGTAAATGTGTGAGATCTCTCAAACAACTATCCAAAAAATGTTAATTCGAAACCTTGAGTAAGAAATGAACAGATACGAAAATAATAGAGATGCTTTCATAGATGGTATACTACAATACATTATTATCCTTACCTTGGAGTAAGCTGTTACTTAAGTGAGATCCCTAGAGCTGGCTTCTCAGGTTTCTCTACAGTATACTTTGGAATCATATGTAAATTCTGTGTCCAGTAGGGTCACGGAAGTTTTAGAATTATCAGGAGATTCAGAATCTGTGTGGTGATCAGAAGTGGAAATATCTATTATCGTTTAGAAATGTTATTTTTGCAGTCTTAAGATACATTAAAGCGCTAAATGGAAAGGATATATGGTGACAAAAGTTTTTTATGAAAAGGCATGCAAACGTAAGTTGAATATTGCCATGAACTTGAATAGGCTCAAGCGACTAATTGTTCTGCTTCTTTATCGGCAAGTTTCACTAAAGCTATTATTATCGTCAACATCAAATCTTTAATTATGGCTTATTCCATCCGTCATCTATAAAATTATATCAGAAAACTCAAATGTAATCGCCGCTTTTCATTTCAACAGGTTAAAATAGTGTTCCTTTCTAAACAAATTTCGGGATTTCGCAAACGTTATTTCGAAGAGAGCAGCAAGTGTTCTAATATACTTACCTGTATTTATAAAAATCCAGTGTGTTGTCGATAAGTGCCCAGTTGTCTTCTGGATATAAATAGACGTATTCTGAGCCAGTGAAGTCCTTTATCAATACATCGGCCGTGGAAACGGAAAATCCAGTGATGCTTGCAGTAATTAGACAGTTTGTTGAATTGTAATAACTATGTTTGTTGGCTTGGAATACAGTAGCATTGTAGTACACCTGGAATGATAGCCAGTCCCTTAACCTGATTAAACTATTACTAAAGTGTATAGGTTTGGTTGTAAAATATACATACAGAAAATAAATATCGCTAGTCAAACTTAATTTTAATGGTAGTTATAATAAGTTATATTTAAAAAAAACATATTTTTAAAACATTTCAGTTAGACACGCCCAAAAAAAAACTGAAAAAAAAATTAAAACTGTATTTTTTTACTATGTACGAGGTTTTAATTTGAATTTATGTTCAAATACGTATTACGAATTTCTGAACCAACTCATTCTCTAAATGTCTTAATTACTTTACTTCGTGAATATTTTATACATGAATGTAAGAAATTATTTTGGACGCAATTTTTTTTTTTACGTTTGATCCTTACCTTACAAAACTGATATTAACTAAGAAATTTCTTAAACCCTACCATATTTCATTTCTGAATCTTAGTAAAAAAAAACACCAGAAAAATCTGCCTGAATCGGTGAAGTCCAAATTTACAGCCATGTGATTAATTCTTGTTCATTTACAAGTAAATTCAAAATTAATGTTCGTATGAAGTAAACCTTTGTGTCGCAAAAATATTACTGCGATAGAGAATGTGTTTCACAATTATATCAACACCTGCATAGCGGCAGAATGTTGTACGTGATCGGTGGTCTGGGAATGTTTAAAAGATTGTATATATTGAATGACTAAATTCACACAAACAGTAAATCATCTATATCTCTTGGTAACCGATGAAATGTAAAAAATAATACTTACCGTATAGCCTGTGCCCTTGAATTTGCAGTACATGTCTAAGTTAGTTGAATTACCGAGCCATAAGGCATCCCCATCTCGCGTGAAGTCGATTAATTCATTTATCCAAGCACCAGTTACCTTTAGCAGGTAGGTGGAATTCTATGAAGAAAGGAAAAATTGTGTTAGTAATGAGACACCGCTGAGCAGTGAATTGAATTAAAAAAAATAATAGTAAATGCTCTAAACATATATTCACATGTCCTGTGAATGGTATGGAGTTTAGTAATTTAACGTTACGAGGAACCATATACACTTGATACAGGCATGTGTGTATACATATGTAGGCTAATTATATGTTAATACACTTATCATAATTAAGGGTTTTTTAACAACACTGACAAAATCCGGTAGGTTATCCCTTATGAACAAATAAGCAGGAATGACGTTTTGCATTTTTCGCTTGAATTTTATATTAAAGGAGTAGTTAGGCTCTGAATACCAAAATTTAAGATTGTAGTTTTCCAAAATATCGGAAAAAAATTTGTAAAAAACTACATTTTCAGAACTGTTTAATGCGGTTTGGATATTCAATCCAACAACAAAGACTGCTTGATTCCTTCTACCCTTATGACAATAACAGGGGCGACTACCCTCTTATTGCGTACAACTATTTTACCATCAGGATTTTCGTATATTTGACATCTGAAAATGGTTAACTGAGTAAAGATACCTGTGAAACAAAAAGGTTCTCATGTTGCAACTGTCTATACCTATTATACTCAAAATATACTTGAAGATTCGCGTAGGCACAGAGCCTAGAGCATTGGCATGTTTCAACTCCTTGGGACTCACCATTATCGTTCACAATTGTCTGGACTGATTTGTACGTAGAATACCAGGAACAAACTGGTCTGCGACTTAAACAGTATTGTACATGTTGTTTACAGTGAATATCCACCCTCGTCTGTGCGCTGAGCACATTACATGCATGTTCACAGAATTGCCTATGCTCTAGGCTCTGTACGTCTCCGCGAATCTTCAAGTGTGATTTGAACATAAACGGTATGTCCCAAACAGTTGCAACAAGAGGACCTTTTTTGTTACACAGGTCTCAGTACTCAAAAAACCTTCTTCAAATGTTCGAAAAACCTTACGGTAAAATTGTTATATTCAATAAGACGGTAGCCAGCCCTGCTACTTTCATAAGGTTAGAAGGTATGGAGCAGTATTTGCTATCTGTTTGAAAATCCTAATAGTATTAGCAATGCTAAATATATTGGTTTTTAATGTCATTTAGTTTCCGATATTTTTAAGGAAAACAATTTGAAATTTTTATATGCAGAGCCATTGCACCGATAAAATTAAGTTTAGAAGAAAAATTGAAAACACAATTTCTGCCTACTTTTTACTTACTTACTGCCGGAATTTTTCGATGTTGTTAAAAAAAACTCCCGTGTATTTAATTCAGGCTTAATAAGATCGATGTATTTAGTCTGTAAGAACAATGTAAAAAATTTTTGGGAGCATAAATTAATATTTTATTCCCAATAATTCAGTAATATTATTATTACATTGCAGTCTTGATACCGCAATTTGTCGATAACACTACATGTAATACGTCTTGTCCATTGTCAATAGTAGCCAGTATTGTTCACTTATACATTGAGGTACCGATGCTACTTATCACTATCCAATTTTCTATTAGATATTTTACAAATAACTGCCCAATTCACACTTCAAATATTAAAACGAAAATATAAAATTCATTGTTTTCTCCCAAGGGCAATATGAGTTTCTTTATCCCCCGTGCTAGTTAAAATTTTACTGACCATATTAATTCAAATAAAATTTAGACGCGTGAAGGGGCGTTGCTATATGTTTTCTGAGACTCCACACTTTCAAAGTAAAACCACTGCACCTCAGTTAAACCGAAATTATATTAATAACTTCATTGGAAAATGCATCTTCCTTATCTTTCAGATACAATAAGGGCACGGCAATTTTTTTTTTCAGTTATATGAGCAAATGATAATATTTCGTTGTACACCGATTTTAAGTCAACTCTTATTACGGTAATATTATGACCGTCTGTTCAAAAAGTATCCACGTAATAGAACTGATTGCCTAGTCAAAATGCGTAACAGTTTAGTTTGTGTTGGCAATGAATGTTGTATAAAAAAAAGTATTTTCTCATACTCTCTCGTCATTTGTCTGTGTCTGCTACCTATACATATATCCAAGGTACCAGCAGTAACGACGTTGTATGCCTACGTTTGTGCGTTGAAGTGATATATATTTTTTTATCTGTCCACCACACAGTTTATTCCATTGTGTTCTTAATTTTTATTAAGTTCCATCTAGCGGCGTGTGCTAATCGCAGAAATAGCTATATTTTCCTTCCCGTCGTGCCGTGCCTTATCTCTGTGGTCAGATTATCACAGCCTGACTAACAAGAGTCGCACGACATACCATCGTCGCGCTTATGCTCGTGTACAATAGCAGTCGGCCGTGTACTTCCAAGTGTTACGAGTGTGTGTCTGCAAATGAGATGTCCGAGGAAAGGTCTACGATACGATCAGCGTGTTACAGTTAATCTAGTTCGCTAACTAAAACGCCATAATCTTTTTGAGTTTCTTCTTAGCAGACTGATCTAAAGTAATTAAATGTACCTTGGATTATGAAAGTAAGGGCCAGAGACCGTGACATCATCGGTTACGTACACAATCAATTTTGGGTCAAAAAGGTCATCATGATATATTACGCGATTCTTGATATGATGGTGTATTATAAACTGGACGGTTTTCACAGGCATCGAATGTTGCTAATCGAATGAAACCCCACAGAAATTGCTATTGTTGTCGGGTCATTTCACGAACAAGTATATATTCATTACCACCTCATGTCTCCTTCTCAACCACTATTTGGATATTGATGTGTGTAAGATGAGAATTTTTGTGTTGTAGGCCCTACACGTTTGTCTTTACGTGTTACAGTATTCAGTATTCGAAGTGTCACAGTTTCTGTCAGCGTTAAGCCTGTGAGCTGTGAATAGCCACAGCAAAAGAGGTAAGTGACAGTTAAATTAAGTAAAATTTTAATGTAATGAAGTGGTTATATTGTTTGCTTAGTGGTATAAAGTGGACTGAAGAACTAATTTTTCGCTAGTATAGAAAACACGGTAAACTTGTTAAGATGGCCGTCTGGGTGAACGTATTTTGCATGTTCGTAGCCTAGGAGTGAGGGAGCGGTAATGACGAGAAAGCACGGGCACCACACATCGCCTCAGCCTCTAGGTGCACGTCACTGCGCTGGCGTGCAGTCTTCTCGCCGGCAGCGAACCTGTAGGAGTCTTTCAGTGGCGACACTATGGTGTTAAAGATGAAGGTGTGTGAGCCGAGGTGTTAGGCGAGGAAGTGCGCTGTCTGGGGAGTTGGCGTGCTTGGGAACGGTGGGGAATTAAGGCGGGCCTCCCCACCTTGTAACAGCGTCCCTCAAGCCAGTAGAAAACTCCGGTGGATACTGGGTTCAGAATGACCAAACGAATGTATAGCCTCTCGCACACAAGTCCGTCTCCACCTCCTCGTGGTCAGGGCTGTCAACGCTGTTCTTGCACAACGGCTAGCGGAGTGAGGAGGAAGACCGGGCAAGTGGTTGACTCCCTTGTGCACGAGGAAAAGATCCACGGCGAGGCGCGGGGCTTCTTAGGCCACTTTCCATAAGCTGGTGCGTCCTTGGGTCACTGGTCTGGTCCGCCTTAGTACGATTCGTATACGAAGCGCTTTCGTAGAGTTTGTATAGCGTCGCCCTCAGCAAGGTCGTTTCCTGCAGCAACCTGTGGATTTTATCGTTGCTAGGTGAGTGGTTTTCTGCTACCTATCATCATGATTGGAAGGAGCGTTATCTACTTCGTTCAGTGGTATTCAACTACCCAGTTAGCTATATATTTTGGCTGCACAAATGTGGTGAGTCCTGACCGTCGGGGACTGACTGGTGAGGACTGACGACCCTCCCAGCATAAATAACAGCAAGGTGTCTTCTGGTAAGCCTACGTGATCAGGCATAGGAGGACGGTACAGCCACACACTGGTGGCAGCGATACTGAACACGTATACCCGCCTATGCCTTTTGAATGATTCTACGCCAAGACTTACACACCTAAGAAAAATTCAAAAACTCCCATTTTTGCAATTTTCGGTGGCTATAAAATGCACTTAACTAGTTGTGGTAAACTTGAAATGGGGGTACACACATTTAACGTTCTATGTGTGTTATTCCTAATCAGACATCAGTTGTGCGCAATGGGTAGTTTTCGAATAATCTGGCAATGACCGAAGCTCTGTACACCACTCGGCGACTTGGGCAGACGACCACCTTAATGGATGAGAAGACTTGTTGGGTTTATGATTTCTCCACCACTTCATTTCCAACACACGTTTTACCCCATTGTGTTTCTCATATATTTCTCAAGCCTACGAGTAACGAGAGGTTTTACTACTTTCAGAAACTTCCCTAATTAAATCAACGATTGTTCTTAAAAAATGGGAATATGTCGAATATTTCTATGGATGCACAAGATTTGTGAACCAAAAGAAAGCGCTCTCTCCATCCACCCACGCTGCACCCTTATTCTATCTGTCTTTGTATTGCCTCTCCTTATGTGCCGACTTGCTAATACGTACTAGGCTGTATGCCTGTGTTGTTATCAAAACGGTCCTCCTCTCCATTTAGATGACCTGTGAAATTCCTCATGGGATATCGGAATCGTCATGCAAGGCTATCCAGTGGTCAAACGTTTCGAATGTCCTGCCAGTCATGCTTGTAAAAGTATTCGAGCTCTTGTAGAGTGTTTCTTCCTTCATTATGTTGGTTATTGTGAGATGGAGATCTATTTGATTTAGATATTGATAGAGCTTTTCTTTATTTCTTGAGATTTAAGGTATTCTGCGATGAAATCGGTATCATCAATTCTGTATGATTGACATAGTAATGATGTCACAACTTTTAGAACATGTAGTTTTGCCTTTAATATTCCGTTACGTGTAGCTAACTGAGTGTTGTAGTTGCCGATGTCTGCGAACCTCTTGGCCATTCGGGATTTCACATCAGGAGTAACCGAAGTTCAAACGTTCATCTTCCTTTGTCAGAGGTAGATAATTTTCTTGCCAAATTTCAAAAATTATTTTGTTTATTTTCTATATTTTCTTGCAGGGTAAGTAAGTTCTTCACATTTAAAGGGGGGGCCTCATTTATTGATTAATAGTTCTAGTGTCATGACACAAACTAATACTTGTAAGTCCTTGGTCAAGACGTATCTACATGCCTTAAGTCACCACTAGCAAGTAGTTCTTTAAGCGTTCATAAGCCTTCTATCGATTTGGGTAAGGTGTGTTCTGTCATGCCACATGGATGCACCATAGTGTAATATTGATTAAAATTAATTGATAAATTTTTGTTACTTTCTTGGAGCTAAGAAACCGTTAAGTGTTTTCAATAAATTTCAACCTGTGTAATACACGACAGACTTTTTGCTGATAGGTTCATCTAGTATGACTTCGTGGTACTTAAATTGTTGAATAAACTGAACAGGCTGGTCCATTAATCTGATGAGATATTCTTTATACGTGGCATTCATCATTCCGGCCTTGGTATTTGTTTTGTATTTGCTGTGTAGGCCGATCGCTCCAACACATAGGCATTAACTACCTGGGAAAACGTAATCTAAAAGATTTACATTGATTATCGTTTAGTCATGAACTGCATCATTTAATCATGAACAGCCCATCATCGACATGAATATAGAGTGCCACTCTTTTATGAAGCTTCTTGCAGAAGACCATAAAAACTATGTTCCATAATATAGGTCCCTTTGTGAGAGTTTTCTACTCTAGTATTGCATTAGATAGTCACAAGTATTTCCTTTCAGTAAAATAATTCAAGATGACTAGGTAAGCGTTTCTTGGAAAGGTTATGGATCTTTTCGATGGCTTCTTCGGCTGCAAAATTCAAAAGACCTTCATTGAAGAAAATAATTTTAAAAAAACTTACATGCAGACTGTAAAAAAATTTTGTACTCCGTACAACTATATATATATATATATATATATATATATATATACATACATATATATTATTTAACACAATTACAGAGGCTCCTCTAGGAAAATGTTTCCCTTATTAACTTAAGTACTTTCTAAATAATTTGTAAAATTTACAAAGATTTTCTATGCGAGTTTACAAATCCTGGTGAAAGTACAAAGATCATCTTTCTAAAATCAATTTTTAGAAAGTTACAAAAGTAAAGCTTGTAATACAGCGAAGGAATTCCTTACAGGTACCGAAATGTTTCAGCGCTGTAATTTTTTGTAGTGATGAAAAAGCATTTTTGTAGTTCTACTGACTTTTGTAAATGTACAAAATTTTCCTTCTAAAATTATTCGCTTATAAATTCACAAGGATTTTCTTTATAAAGTCAATGAAAATCACAGGTTCGCCGGATATTATATAGTTGCACAAAAAAGTTATTCTCTGGAAAGATTTTTTTGAAAAGGAAAATTATTTTCATGTTGTTTCAAAATGAAATAAAAACTGTTATCCTTGAAATGTTTATTGAATCTATATATAAAAAAGAAATTTCATGTTAGAAGTCTACTAGGTATAGGAGTAAGATGCTTTATGCCACGAATGCAGGTTATAATCTACTTGCTACCCCGAATATTCTTAAATAGTTTCATGTAAAATATATATTTTTTTAAAGTTACTTTATAGATAAGTTTACCATCAGTGTTAAAGTAAAATGGGTATTAAAGTATTTGTTTCCTTATTGCAAGTACAAATACAAGTCTATGGCTTGTATTATTACAAATATCATAGTGTATGAATCAATTTTCATACTGGATAACATAAACAACAAATATTTCGAACTGCCCAGAAAATGCTGGGAATAAGACACACATTACATAGTGAGTGAACACGTATAAACTTTATATATACATTAACCACTCCGTGAGTATTTCAAGTGAAAAGAGGCCCTACAATATGAAAAATCGACGTAAATGGTAACACTTTGGACTCGCATTCGGGAGGACCCAAGTTTGATCCCCGGCTCCGGTCATCTTAATTTCGTTTTTCCGTGGTTTCCTTAAATCGCTCCTGGCGAATGTAGGGATAGTTTCTTAACAAAGGGCATGGCTGATTCTTTCCCCAGCTCCTGTCTTTGTACGAAGTTGTGTGACACCGTCTATAACGACCTCGCAGTCGACGAGACGTGAATCCCAACTTATCTTATCACAACGTTTGTCGCAAGTGACAAAATGCGAATGACCTCGTAAGTGTTCGAAACACGGATCGTCATGGTGGGAGGCAAGTGGTATGACACTCTTGATGAAAATTAGTTTGCTTTAGGGCTGTTCACTTAGATCTGTGGCCAATCTTTGTTGTGAAAGCAATTGAAAATGTATTTCAAATTGCCAATACTTAAAACATAAAAATATGCAGCGATAACTGAAGCCCATTATCAGATGTGATATTTTTCTAACACCATGTTAATGTTGGTTCTTAATGCGTTTACACTCTTAAAAATTAGCTGCGGTATTACTTGCTTTAAAACGTTAATAAATGTGCTTTATTTTTCTGGGTACGCTTTCTTTATCTGACTTGTGGTGTTTTTGTTAATTTTAAATAATCTTTTTGCTAATAATCTCATCTTTGAACACTTAATTTTTTTGCGTTATTTATAATTGCGGTCGGGCTGTATCAGCAACACGCCAATAGTCGCAAACATCGTAAATCATTTGTATGTGAGATTCTCGTTAAAAATAAACTAATTGACTAAAGAAGGAAACGAATTTAGTGGCATACATACCTTGTAATTAAAATCTATGAAGTAGGGCCTTATTGAAGCCCCGCATCTTCCTTCTCGGACCATTGTGCTTATCATATTTTCGTAGGTATCGAAGAATTGGTTTGCTGACATAGTAATTGAACTCCTGTAAAAATTACGTTTAATATTTTTAATACATGGTAAAAACTGCATAAGAGCTGTTAAAGATAAGAAAAAACAGTGTAAATATCATGTTTATATTAATTTACTTATCAGTCAGTATACTATATGTGTATTCCAGTTAAGGTCTTGCTGTATACATCTACAACTTTTTAGTACAAACATTGTCACGTGACTAATAAACAGAGTTTAAATATTTCACAGTTGTGAAATTTTGAAGGATACAAGAAACAAAAATATCCGTATTTTGTGCATGTAATGAACACTGTTTAGCATTTAAACGTAATATAATGTTAGTTCCTACGGAACAAATTAAATTTTGCTTGTAGGTATATGTCAGTGTTGAAGTAACATTAAAATTAAATTAGTAAGGAATAGTAAAAGAATTGCTATAAAAATATACAATTTCAGTGAAATTAGAATCTTTGAGATAACACATTTTGAAAACACATCAACAAGTTGTTTGGATTTAAATTTGTTTAATTGAATGTAAGGCTGATCTCAACATATCCTAAAAATAATAATAATAATTGCAAAATCGTCCCTTGTGCAATTCGACTAGTGTCCTCAAGTACCTCAAATTAAGAAATTTTCACTTAAAATATGTTCCTTCTCTCATTGGAGAAATGTGAAAACTTCAAATAAGCGAATTTTACGCAGTCTTGTAGAAACTTTGGTAACTTCCAATTTTTAATCTACTGAAAGTGATTGACTGGTATTTAAATGCTGAGCTGTGCAAAGTAGATATATAAAATGTAGATCTATGTTCAAGTAATCAGCTTGCTTTACTTGACCATTATTTATGAGTAAAGAGCACATGCAATCTTTTCCAAAAGTTTAGCAGTGTTAAGTAGAAATGTAAGCAAGTACAGCATAGCTATGGTGAACTAATCTGACAACATTTATTTCCTTTTTTTTTTTTTTTTTTTTGGTACAGAACTTACATACATTTTAGTAACATTTATTCACATGAATATAATTAAATTTTCTATATTAGTATTTACAACATACTTAGCCGCACTCCGATACTCCTTTATTTCATTTGTCGTACATTTCTGGGATACCAGCTATAATTTCGTATTTGCTGTCGAACATTGCTTGATACTGAGGATGATTTTCGGCTGATTTCTGTGCGATGCTACAACGACTGCTGATCTTTCTGTGGATCTTGGTGTTATACTTTAAATGTATATTTCTTGTTATAGTAAAAAAGTTGATTTAACTTTGTTCAATAAATTGTCAGGAAAAAATACCAGAGTAACTGAATGAAAATAACGTTACCTTTGCGGATATCGTAGGCTTATTTATACACTTTGATTTCACTCAGTATACAAAACAGTGAAGAAACGTAATGGCAATAGAGTGCACGGACAATTTGCAGTAGAACTGTGAACTTATTTGTCCCGGCATGTATTGACGTATTTATGCTTCAATTCATGTGTTATGTTCAATTTTATTGCGGTAACATAATAGCAAGAAAAACAAGTCTGAAACCGAATCTTATAAACTTTATTGGACCAAACATAGGCTACGACTATAGGCAGGAAATTAGGGAAGTTTTATGATTTTAATATTTATTAGCTTTAAAATTGTTCTTTAGGTAAAGGGATGTCTTACAAATAATGAAAAATTATTAAATTTCACCTTGTTTGGTACCGCTGGGGTGGTATAATTTTGTAATTTGAATTTGTATGCAAAAAGGGTAACTGTGGCTATAATACGCGTTATCATATTAAGTGTTTTGTTCAATATACAAGCTAAAACTATGTTCATACCATACAACTGTCTTTGCGCGCATTGTATGTTAAGCATAAAGCTAGAGGAACCCAACTTTGTACCTTGAAGAACACGTATTGCCTAAAACCGCGACGAACTCGACAACAGACCGAGCAATGTTCAAGAGGATTATAAAACTATGCTCCAATTCTTGAAGACCTGAGTTCTATCGCTGCTTCAGTCCTACATGTTTGTTTTTATTTTTATATGAATTTTCGAAATAATTATAGATAAATGCTAGCACGGGCCATTACAAGAGCGCGCGTACATTTCTGATGGGTTGCGTAGCCACGGGTTAGGAATAAACATTTATTTTCGAAATTATCGTACGTGTATGCATCGTATATAACAACGAAAATAAAACCGATTATATTAAGTAACTTTCAAGTTCTTTCAAATATCAAGTACATTGGAAACATAACACCTGAACAAATTAGGTCACGGTCACACTAGACGTCAAACATGTTCAGTTAAATACATTCGGTAGCCATGCTTGATCGTGTTTCAAGCTTAAACATGTTTGCCGTTACTGTCACATGGGGTAAATAGGGACAAAATTTGAAACAGATTCCTAGCTTAGAACTTTATCTTAAATCAAATTGTAAAGTAATACAATTACTGTTTGGAAAATGATTAAGTGCCGAACTTAAGGAAACACTTGGGTTTTAAAATCGTGTACTGGAACTTTTGATTTGAAATATTGTCCCTATTCACCCCAAGTGACGGTACACGACTACAAACTCAATGAACTTTCTAGCCTCTACAAACTTGGACCTTTAAATGTACCATATTTAATTATTATCACATCTGTACTCAACATTGATGACTTTTAAATTATCATTTCACATCTACCTGAAATACCGTTGTGTGTGTAAAGTGGGTGTAATTATTTGACACCTTAAAGTTAATTTTAAGGAGTGCAAAAATGTCGGACCATAAAGCAGCCATGTTTGTTACACAGATCATTACTCCAAGCAGCCAATAGGAGAGAAGCATCAAATATATGTCGTTACAAACTACATATGAAACCAGTTTACTTTGAACGAGAAGAGACTGCGATCTGAACTAGTTGGTAGCTCGTGTAACCGATCCAAAAACATGAACTATTTTAAGTGAAGTAGTTCTGTATGCAGCGTGACCGCGGCCTTTGTCCCATTGATCTAACGGTACAACGGAGACACAGTGCTTTGAGAGTAGGAGCGATAGGGAACTAGACCGCATATGTTATAGTACCCATTACGGCTCCTTATATTCTATTCCTCCAGCGTTAATACGTCATCCTTTCCCTGCTAGTCTGATAAAATGATTCCGTATCGGATTACGTCAATTTTGACGAGACATTTAAACGGCCACCCTACCTACGCTTCAGACGCGTTATTGCGAGTGATGACTATTATTTTTTTTTACGAAACTATTTAACGCGCATTATATTTGTTTATCTACGAAAATAGCGCATACTTCAAACTTTGTCGCTATAGTTTTAAAAGTTCGGCACGTTCATTATAAACATAATTTTCGGGCCCCTCAAAATGGTCAAAAATAGATTAACAGACTGCCGTATATGGAAAAATAACGACGGGCTTCGAAAAATTCAACTATAGAAGCAAGCATTAGGCTTTGAACTCTGCTGTCCACAAATAAAATAAAGTAGTCACCATTTAAAGTCCCACAGGAAAAGGATAACAGTAAAGCACTGGCGCCAGCTAAGTAGCTTGCGCAGAGATGCGATAATGCGTTTCTTATGTCGGTCAACGGAAACCTTACCACTCCTGCCTCACACACACAAACGCAGCTTATCTAGGAAGGTCCCTTAAACTCTACTTTCTACCAACCTATCCTGTACAGACAGAAATGTATTCCACGCATAGGTGTACTCACCCTGAACTGGCAGACCTAACTGCTAACAGCACGACGAAGAATGCAGTAACCAAGACCATTCTGAATGTTCCTGAAGAACGAAACTGCACAAGGCCTAATGATAACAAGTTGGCAGAGCGCCAGATTTTTATATTGCAGGTGACAAGAACCTGACGACATCACACGTGCGTCATCAGCTTGTCATAGTTCTACGGACAAAACAGACTGTTCTTAACTCAGTACAAAGAGCGGTCGAAGACATACATTTTTTAAACTTGTGGTAATGATGGAAAAAATTAACTTAAATTAGTCTGAAACTACACATTACTTTAATTACAATTTCAGCTTCCGTACACTGCAATGTTTCAATCAATGCATTGTACTTATTATACTATTGAAACTGACTTATAAGTTACGTTATGTAACGAGAACATATATAATCATCTCTACTGAATTTTGAACGTTACATTTAATATACATACATATATGTATACACATCAATCGATATATGTATATATGTTCCCTATGTACGTACTCCAAAACGGTAGGAGCTATTTTGATGAAATTCTCAGGCATTTTTCAGGTTAGTTCAGCGGGTGATCCTGTGAAGTTTGAAAGCGATCGGAATAACAGAATATTTCCTTTGCTTTTTGCCAATTTTCGGTATTATTTTCACTACAAATTAGTTGATGATATTATTAATTAATAGTAATCTCAACTAATATTGACATTAATAAAAATAGTTCTTAACAATAATGTTAATTAATTATATACATTAATTAAATTACTTATTAATTGCAATACTATTAATAATAATTAATTAAGTAGGATCGAGACTTGTAAGTGTGCGGCATGTCAATGTATAGACTTCAATTCTTGGCCATAGATAATTAGTGCTACCCGGGTCGCTAGTTTATATAATGGTTGAATGTGTGTGTTTGTGGGTTTCTTCGTACGTGAGTATTTGTATGTGTGGGTACGATATAAGTACACAGGTAAATGTATATATATACATGTATTTTTAGGCCTACACCTATGTACATGTATGTTAAAATTAAATATGTAAGTTTTACGTACTTATACAACGTAAATCGATAACATGGGAACGCATGATAAATGTTTACTCCTGAAGTGGAAATAGAATGTTTGGTGCGCGAATTTCATGGGCTAGCTCAAACGGGAAGAGATCTAGACGCGTCCATTGTTTGAGAAATTATATTAATTATTTCGATATTTTGAAAACCACTTCATTGACGGACAAATATTTCTGGTTGCTCAATACTTTAACCGACATCAATAAGAAATCAAGAATACCGTGAAAATAGCGAGAATTTTTTCAGTAGATCTGCAAAAAGCTTCTGAGACATCTGAATAACAACGAAACACAGCCCTGTGCAAAATTAACTACGCTTTGCAGATCCTAACATGTTTCTATGCAGAATGCATTTTTTATTCAGTATGGTTGGGACTCAAACTGTGTACGCACTTGTTTCATGTTAGCTGTATTATATTTCGAATTTAATATTCGTTTCACATACAACGTAGGTGTAATGAGTTCATATGTGCTATTGCAGTTAAATTCAAATTTGAAAGAATTTTATCTAAAATGTTTAACCGAAATTAAATTAATACTACTCTTCTTATCCAAGAGCTTTAATATTCAGGAAAAACACATGCTCATTAATTTCAAATGCAGGTTTTGTACAAGAACACAGATTTGTGCAAGAACACTGCGTAATGCGAAGGAATATTTCATTTATTAAATGCTTAAATGGTGCTGAATTTTTTTAAATTTGTTTATTTATAATCGCTTTCGCTTAGTTTACAGAAAAATAACATATGTATGTATGTAAGGAAACATATCATTAGAAATAACTTCAGTTTTTTTACTGTAGTATAACACAGAGCTCGCAACAAATCGTATGATATTTTCCTTCGAAATAATGTAAAAAAGAAAAGTTAATATTCAAACCAAACCTATTCCTTTTTTTCTTAATTGCATTACAGATGACGTCTTCAATCGCACTGTTTCCATTTTCTGAGCTACTGCTGCAAATAGGTTACATATTAACTGATACAAGTTGCATCTGGTTAAAAATTTATTTGTATAATATTTACTTACTAGAATTGCTTTAACTTTTTTCCATGCAGGCTGAACAAAAACGATGTTTTAAATAGTAATGTAACAGTATTTTAGCGATAATGGGCAGAAAGGTAAATGTTAATAGGGGTTATGATCTAATTGCATAAAAATTTTTCAGCAACACTGTATTAAAATACGCTTAATTTTTTAAAAAATTATTAAGCAGAGTTAATGTTATTTTACAAATTCTCATGCTAATTGTATATTACAGACACACTTAAACACTCACATAGTCTTTACAAAAATAAGTGAATTGCAAGTACATGTAATAAATATTTATATTGGAGCCGTGTACAAGTAACGGATGTAGTCATTTATTTCAACCTCTTGCAAGGCAGCAATAATGCATGCGAATGAGACATCATGAAAGACATCTCGCCGCTTGATTAGACCAGACTTCTTGAGTGTCCTGACCACCTCTGCGACCAAACAACTCTGTGCGCCAGGACATGAGGCCGATAGGGTCCATTTCCTGACAACACACACAGGCACACCATAATAAATGAACTTATTTCGCCTTCCTAACGAGTTTTTCCTTAAAATAAGTCATCTAGGTTGTGTATCAAAACATGTTAAAGAATTTAACACAAGATTGTATAAATATTAAAACGAAGTAACGGAAAAAAAAAGTGTGCCTAGAGTATCATTGTTTCCATTCGTAGGTTGTATATTCTTTCCTGCCTTACGCTGAAATATGAAACAAACAATAGTGCGACATCCTTATAGCAACATATCACAAAATAGAAATGTAAGTTTTGCAGTCCACGTAAAGTGAGCAGTAACACAAAAATTTCTGACCTTGCATTATATTCAACATTTAATATTTTTGATCACGTTTAGTTACACGCTAATAAAAATGCACAGATTCTTAGATCTATTATTCATATTGTATTGGCCATAAATTGGTATACCCAAAATATTTTTTTAATGAAATAACGTAAACGCAAGAACCATGAATAAAAAAAACGGAAGTGTATACCTTTAATTCACACTATTATTGGCTAATATGTATAATTGCGTCCACAATTTTTAAACCTACCCCTAACTACTTAGGAATTCGAAAATCCGTGCGTCTCAGGGCTTAATATTACGGTGCCGAATTATGAGTAAAGTAATGGGAGATTACCGAACGTTTTTCTAATATATATAAAAGTCAACATTAAGAATATAAAATATTGGCAGAAAGCTCAGTTATTAATGACTTTATGGTCGACACTCTTAACACTTTAGTTACACGTAGCTCGAAATGGAATGGCGTAAGTTTTTCAAACTTATCTCATCTTTTGTCTGAAGTCTTTACGTAAACAAACACAAAATTTAGTTGCTTTTTTTTAGTAAGACTAACTTCAATAAAACGTAAAGTCAAATACCGCTTCTCATTTCAACGTGATATTTATAAGAGCATTTTGCCTTTTAAAATATGCATTAGGTTATAGTTACTATTATTTTCAAACAAAGCAACAACGGTTCTAACGGACTCACCTGTATTTACTAACATCCAGTGTGGTGTTGATGAGTACCCAGTTATCTTTTGGATATATATGGACGTATTCTGGGCCACTGAAGTCCTTTATTAATATATCAGACGCGGAAAAAGCAAATTATTTGAAACTTGCAGTAATGAGACAATTTCTTGAATTGTAGTAACTATGTTCGTTGGCTTGGAATACGGTAGCATTATAGTACACCTGGAGTGAAAGACAGTTCCTTTAACTCAATTATGCTAATACTTTAATGCAAAGGCTTCACTTTACAATAAACGTAAATAAAATAACTCATTTATTGTCAATCATATAGTCTAATTTTTGTTTTAAATTAGTTAAGAAAATAAAAAAACTCTAATGAATTTTATTTCAGTTCGTTAGACTCACACAAAGCAATTATGTAAAATTAAAGAATACTCTAAAACGATTAGTATACAAAAAGTAAAGTTAGAATTTTATGTAATGTGGTTGGTATGATTTCCTGCACAGATGATTTTTGGAGGTCATTATTACTTAGCCTTGTCAATAATTGTTCAAGCAAGTAAGTACTTCTTTTTGGGCATAATTGTGTGTTAATTTCTCGATTTATCCGTGTTTTTTAAAAAAACTGACCAGGTTAAGATTTTAATTTCTAATTCTATTACATTTCACTTTTAAAACTATGTAAAACATCTGAAAAATCAACTTGAAAGCATGAATCCAAATTTACTGGCATGGTTTTGTTCTTATTTATTTGCAAGAAATTTGTTGATTTTATTCCTGTGTCAAAAGAACGTTCTTTGCACACAAAACGTTATAGCAATAGAACATTTGCTTTTCAATTACATCAAGACCTACATACTGGCAGAATGTTTTATATGAACTCTGACCAGGAAGTTTTACAACGTTTGACCTGTTGGGCTACTTGCTTTACAATCAAACATAAACATTTATTTATTTGTTAATTGAGATATCCTTATTTGTTACTTACCGTATAACCTTTACACTTGAAGTTGCAGTACAGATCTAAGTTTGTAGAATTACCTAACCACAGTGCGTCTCCATTTCGCGTAGCACCCTTAAACTCGCTTACCCAAGCACTAGTTACTTTCAGTATGTGAGGAGAAGTCTGTGCATAGGGGAAAATACTGCGTTAGTACAATACACAGAGAACCATAAATTGGATAAATACAAAGAAGTATGATAAATCTAAACTGGTGTACATATTTCCTGGAAAATAAAAGACGTACTGATACAAATATAACTATGTACGTACACCACCAAGCCACAGAGCACTGTATTGATTCAATGAGTACTGCAAAACATTACGCATACAGCAAATATAATTCCTCTTCAACGTTTACAAACAGAATTATGTGTTATTTCTATATAGAGGATAGCAATTTCAATGTAAGGGTGGTGGGACCCGCAGACATAATCGATAATTCTAAAACAAATTAATTAGGAGGCAATTATTAGACGATTTATTCTGATGTTAACTCTAATCATGATTTGCTAAGTAATTAATGTGGTGTGGCTTCAGTCAATTCAGAGATGTTTTCGTATGGATAGAGATCGCAAATGAAATTGTGAAACATATCCGAAAAATATGACATGGTTTTAACCTCAACTGCTATCACCTACTAGTAACTTACGCCACATCTGTGGCCTCAAAGCAACAGAGCTTAAAAGCGAGACTAGCCGTTGAATCAAGTGTCTCTTGACCTCTAAGCGCTGAGTGGGCAGTTATAAAGAGTAAGTACTAAAGTAAGGACCGAGGAGAATGATGATATAATAGGTCACGTACGCAAACGAACAGTTAAATAAACACTATTGTGATCTTAGGCGCGTGTATTGCAAACTAAACAATTTTCATGGACGTACGTTAAAGCTAACACGTAAATATGTATTACTAGCATAAAGCTTTTATCTCGTCCACTATCAGGGTAGTGACGTTTACGAGTGAAGGATTCGTGACGTTTACACGTGAAAAAGAGTTTGAGCATTCACCGTTAGAAGTATCAGAACTAGTATCAATTTATTGGTTGTTGATGGCGAATGAGTCTTGATTACTTACTATTTGTGTAACCTTAAAAATGTGGCGTGAAAGTTGTTTGAGAGTACATGATATTTCTGTATATTTTTACATTAATAAAGCCGGTTACATTTAATTTTTGCAAATTTGTTGAGAAATTGCGACATAATTAAAAAGTTTAGTAATTTAGTGGGCATATTGGCGCTTCGGAGCTGATATTAAGTGGACACATGTACGAATTTTTTGGTTGTATAGAAAACATGGCAAATGTGATGATGTGATAGGATTTCTATGGTTCTCGAAAGTTGTCATCGCTTGTATTCCTACTCACCCTATCACCCGCCACGTTTCACATACACTTCAATAGACTTGTGAAAAAAACTTAATGTTTTAATGTTGTTAGCAGCCCTCCTGGTTTAACCAACAATCATAGTTTAAAGTTATAAATTGCGTTGCTATTAAATTGAAATAAAAACATGATGATAAATTACTTAAACCAGAGTTAAAGTGATGTTTTATTCACGTTGAATCAAGATGACTTACCGCTCCAAACATGGCTTACTATTTTAATCATTTGAAAGTAAAATACAACGTATGTGTTTCCCTGTTTTAGTGAAAAACTGTAGTTGTATTGCCAAGTGTAGTTTACAGACGGAACACATTTCACGTGGGAGTTCCGAGATGCTTTGACTGTTGACATTTTAATTCGAATCATGTGGTCTTATAAAGTAGCTATCAATGATAGACTATTCTAATTGTTATTATATAATTTAAGTTTCAACTTTTGTGAATTGCTTTAAAAATTTGGAATATGGACATACTACGAAGACTTCTAAGCGCGGAGCTCTAAGACTTTAACCGTTGCTTAGTATTCTGAAGTAAAAAAAACAGTCATGAATGTTTACAGATATTGAGAATACCCGCCTTTCAATTATATCGTACAATACGTTTACCCCATGTGAAAAATCGGAAAATACCTCGCACAACGGGTGTATATATATATATATATATATATGATATCCCATAAGTCCGACCACATAGGGGTAGTATAAATGTGCTAAATACGGAAAATGTATAGCGTATATAGTAGTGACAGAGTGTGTTGAAGTGCGGCGACGGCAGTGTGTTCACATCCATGTGCCATTACGATAGAAAATAACTTAATTTAAGGCCACGATTAGCTTTGCACATGTTGAATGTGACTTGTCCTATGAGGCCGAACTTGTGGTACATTCTGTATACAATCCGTTTATAAGGCCCACAAAAATTCTGAGAGGAATGAAATGGTATATTGGTTTAAAAATACGCACAATTGTTTAACATATTTACGTGTGTAGACATATATCTCCCTGTAAATAAACTATCCATTAAGTACTTTTGTGTCCAAAGGACGTAACTTCAAGCCGAAGCCCGGAGGTAAAGGACCTTAAGGCGTGAGTATATTAAAAAAATTTCCGGCGTGTGTTTATAAATAACCGATACTTTCTGAGTAACAGTTTTTTCCTGTGTTTTATGTGTGACTTACAGGCCGATAAATAATATTACTGAAAGACAGCTGAAGTTTTTTGACAACATACCCTAAGTCAAAGTACAAATAAACATATCGCAGTAGAATTTATTTACATCAGTCATAGCACAGCGCCTGGAAAAGTCGCAAAATAAGAAATCTGAAAGCCTCATTTTCCACTAAAATTTGGTGGTATTTTCAAGTACAGAATCAATTTACTACAAACTTTAATAACGTTCCCGTTTAATCAGCTACGTACATTACAAAACTCCGTTACTATAACCTAACCGAAAATGCGAAAGTACAATTTAATTACATACTATAATCTTTCGGGTCTTGTTTTTTTTTTTTTTTTTTTTCGAGCTCCTAAATTCAGTTGAAATGATCAGTTCTTTGTGATATTCTCATTTAAAGACATAAATGTGCTCATGTCGGTAAACCAAGAAATTATTGCGTGAGACAAACATGAGTCTCCATGAAGACATTTCAAGAACAGAGATACAGTGCAACAATCAAAACACCTGGATATCTTCCATATGACATACTTGTTCAACAATTGCGACTAGAGGGATGCAATGGAAGAGTGTAATTTTGTAACTAAATGTTCATAAGAACGAGAAGTTTAAGAATAAATGTTGTTCATAAGTGATACCTGTTCTAAGAGCAAAGGCGTGTATATTGTTTAAAACGGTGTTGAACGAAAACCATTACTTCAAAAGTTTTTTTTTTTTTTTTTTTTTTTTTTTTTAATTTCGGAGCAGTCTGTCAGTTAACATGTCTGATATTTTAAGTTGTTACTTATCGTTATTCATGTCACATCAAGTAGTTCTCGTTGAACGAGACGTTAAAAAGCTCACACAGCCACGTATATGTATATGTATGTATATGCATGTATATGTATGCATGTATGTGTTTGTTATATTTTATTTACTCAAGAGGAAATGCGTCACTGTTTGTCATTTAGATGTGACAGTCAAATTAAAAATACAAGGAACTAATTTATAGTAATAACTACCTTGTATTGAAAATCGACGACGTAAGGTCTTATTGAAGCCCCGCATCTTCCTTTTCTGAAGTACGAGGTAACTATATTTCTGTAGGCATCGAAGAATTTGTTTGCTATTACAATAATTGAACAACTCCTGAAAAACAATTAATACATTTTTATATTACTACACAAGGTTAGAACTGCAATAAGGCTAACAAAGCTGAACAGAAGTACTGTTAAGAACATTACTGACTGCAATAGTTTTCACTGTGTGTAGAAGTGTACAGTAATAAAACTGTCAAATTTTAAATAGCCTTGTAAAGAAACATCTTCAGTTGATTTTTTTATTTAGATTGAAAAGACATTTGGATTAGTAACTGATAGTTGAGCAGAGTATGGTTAAATTTAAAAAAAATCAGCTTCTTACTTAAATATTAACGAGACGGAATTGAAACGAACTCACCTGATATTGAATAAAAATTACTAGCGATTGCGGTACATATTTAACTTGCACAAATTTGCTACACTGATGACAATACATCGAGCGAATTATTGGTAACTACTACAGTTAATTTTAAAATATTTTTATATAATTAAGTTGAATATAACACGTTTTAAAAGGGACCAAACATATAAAATAATACCGCCAATGAAAATACTTGTAAGATTTTAAACGAAATAAATGCAGGAGGAATGCTATATAAAATGGTAAGATCGTAAATAGTTACTGTCGAAGAAAAAATTGGCAATGAAGTTCGTATAAATTGTAGTACAATAAAAGTGTTGGTGTCAGAAAATTAAATGTTGCATTAGTGATGTGTTGCATGCGTCCCCACAGGTTTTTTAGTTAATTTATTTGTATTTATTTAGTTTAAAATCTCAGAAGTATTTAAATTGGAAAATTATTTTATAGTTTTTAGTACGTTTCAGAAACGTTATTTTATCTAATTATTTTTTTCTGATTTTCAGTTTTGCATGTTTGAAATTTTGCGGTTTGTTTTGAGCAATGGTTTATTAACGTTTTAAGTCTCTACCTTATAGTGAAGTAAGTTTCGAACAGATTGTAAAATTTTCACCGAACAGTCCAGTAGATAGACAAAAATAAAGCGTGTTTAAGAAACTCTATTTTAACACATTTTTTCGGTACTGCATTGCAACAATGTATACCGAATAAACAAACGGACAACAAAGAATGATAGTAAAATGTGTTTAAGGTTAAACATTTGCTACCGGTCCGGGATATTCCATGTATTTATTTAACTGTATGTAAAAATTTAGCTAAATATATTTTGCATGTTAGGCCTATTTATTTACAACACATTTTCTAGTAAATTAAAAAAAGAGATATGTTATATTTATTCGCCTAAAAGTAATAAACACATTTGGCAATGTATGTAAAATTTCAGTTAACTAACATATTTTTTCTTTGACACCTTAAATCAAGCTTAAAGTAACGTTAAATAGAATAACTGCATATTGATGCCTTATTATAAAGAAATAATTTAATTGAGATTTGATTTATTCTTTCTATTCCAAACATATAATTGATTTAATATTTTTCAATACATGTTGTCAGAAACATATTGCTTATTATAATAATTAAGATGTAAGACTTTGCTCACAAAATGGTCTACAAGAATTATGACTAAATGACGGTTTCAAAAATTTCAGCTAAGCGATTATCATTTTTTAAAATCTGATTTGATATTAATGAATATACAGTATAAAAACCGCATCTTCTATATTTGCAAAACACTACACGAATTTTAAGTAACACAAGACTGAGTTAATCAATATTGGCATGCATCGTTCTTTAAATGCCTCAACTCAATTTTACCCATGCATATCTTAGCAGTAAAAGATTTGAATGCAAAACTAATCGAAGATCAAAACGCAGCAAACATTAACTGACCGAACTTAGAGGATTCTTACAACGTACAACTGTTAGCAGAAATTTAGCATCGTTGTTTGATTTATGTTAACTGCATAAGCTTAAAATTTTCTTTAGTTCCTATACGTATCTAGAAAATGAAATATTAATATATTTCAGCGGTTCGGTACAATACGGCTTGAATGATTTTGGAAAATTTTATTAAACTGCAAACAGGAAAACATTACCTAAAATACACGCATCGTGATATAATATTAAAGGTTTTGAAATATATAATTGGTGTAGCCATGTTCACAATATTAATTTTTCATTGTTCATGTCATATTCAGCAAGATTGTTACATGAAGAACATTATTGCCTACTACCACGACGAATTTGAAGACAGGCCGAGCAAAGTTCAAGAATTTTAGAAAACCATACCCGCCTTCTGGAAGACCTGGGTTCGATTGCTGGTTCGAATCTCCAGCTTATTTTGACATCAGTTTCCAAAATCAATGCGTGTCCTTGGATATGCGCACTTTTATACGAAGCCATTGGAATTATTATGGAAGCTGTTCTACACATCCACAACATAGGCCTACCTACCTACGAAAATAAAAAAAAAATTATTGAATAACTTTCAAGTTTGTTCAAAATATTACGTGCATATTAAATACTACATATGAGCCGGCAAAGAAGTCTAGCTAACTATGATCTTTTCGCACAGCTATATCACAAACTCTATTGCTCAGATTAATTCGAAACTAACCATGAGTTCTGCAGTCTACTTAGGTTCAGACATTTTACCAACGGTATAAAAGAAACACTGCACGCCAAATTTAGCCCCTTTGCGCCTATGAGCGAAGGGTCACTCGACGCGCGCGTCAATGTAGCCCTTATTACTGCTTCTTTTCTGAGCTTCTCACTTGTGGTCAGTAGTTTCTCTTCTTCTGTCAGTGAGAGTTACTCGTTGAATGTCCGATAACTTCGCTTCTGACGAGACTTTGTCTCCTAAGTGCCACCGTCCTACCAACTGAACAAATACAGACAAAATATATTTCACACATCAGTATACTCACGCTGCTCTGGCAGACCAAACCACAAACAGTACGACAAAGATCGTAGTGGCTGAGACCATTCTCAATGTTTCCGAACAACAGAACTGCTAAAAGCCTTGTGATGACTAGTTGCCAACGTGCTAGAGTTTTATTACATACCAGATGACAAAAGAACCTATTGAAACTGCTCGTGCGTCACCAATACTGCAGATAATTCTAAACTATACGTGTCTTACCAATACTGATATTTCTGAACCCTGCATATGTGTCACCAATTAATTACTCGCTTCTGATATTCCTATGTGCAATACAAACGATTGATACTCAATAGAGCAAGAAGTAGTCATTATTACTAACGAGCTTAGTTTCCTACGTGAAGAATATTTACCTAGTAAGTTACAAAGATGTTAATAAAAGTGTCGTTTAAAACGAAAAAAAAATTAATATTTATAATATTTTAATTTATTATATAGATTTATATGAAATTACTCAACAGTTCATAAAATATAAAGAGCTATTTTTTTCAAAAATTGTATCCATACATTCCCTTTAATTATGCCAACTGCACAAAATTCTTCTCTCTAAAACTCAAATTAGAATAAGAATAAATGCCGTTGAGAGAGAAACAAAAATGTCAAGAGTCGTTTTTGTATAGGTGATTTGCAATAAAATGATCATTTAAAAACGCCCTGCTTAAGTTCTTTTTTCAGCCTAATAGTATTCTTCCGCGCGTAACGACTAACGCCGGGCGTTATCAAACCCTTCTGAACACGCCATTTGATGTTTGCGCGTTCAAGACAAACAGTGCAGTCGGCATGAATCGATACAGTTTGAAAAAAATCATATTAATTCTTTAAAATACAATTACGTCGATTTAATTTGTTTTTGTTTCAGTATTGTTGAACTGAAATAGGAAAATACATGGAACCATATTACGTAATTTCGCTGCCAACCATACAAGCAGTAAGGCAACTATAGTAAATGTTGAAATATATGCAATAACGCCTAGTGATTTTTTTTTTCACCGGTTAAATTTTTAGTGCTCACTTTGCCCCGAAAGACCTATATCAACATAATTTTTGTGACACAATGCACAGTGCGTGAGTTGGTCGTATATATATTCCCAATGTGTTGCACTAGCGCACTCCTGCAAAACATAAATTTTTGTTATAGGAATTTGTATAAAGCCAGCATTCATTTGTATTTATTAAATATATGTAAATACTTAATAAACGCATACGCGCTTGTGTGTCTGTGATGACTGTCCAATAAATATTAATTTATAATGGTGATTATTTTATAAATTAAATTTGGCAGGTTTGGTTTTAGTCTTTAATACAATTAAATTCGGGTATTTACAGAAAATAATTTTCCAATAGGTTAGAGAAAAAAACTTAAAATGCAATTATTAATTGGAAAGTGTTACGTGATTCTAGAAAGAAGCGATGAAATAAGTCATAAATGTGTCATTCTATATATTATGCTGCGTTATATTACATTAAACAATGAAAGTTAGCATAAACAGTTTAATTGTCAAGTATTATAGGAACAGATATTTAAACATAAAAGCACTGAACAAAATCTGAAAATCCCAATGAAATTAAATACATCATTATCTCGTAAGAGTTAAGCTTAACATAAGGTAAGTTGAATATATTGTCAGGAACGAAGAAGGAAAAAGCTCGTATATGCGAAGTTCAGTAATTACGTGATGACCGCTACAAAGCCTGCAAGCACATACTTATCTAAGCACCGCGTTGTCTTATTGACAACTTTGTCTCTTTCTGCCTAAAGTTTTGCGAAACAACGGCACATGTCCAGCTGAAATTACTAACAGATTGTCTCACGCAGTTTTTTTTGGCACAATCTCTTTACTGGGTAAGTACGTTTGTTCTTAAATATGGTTGTGCGTGTAATCTGAGGTATTTTAAAGTCTTTGAATTTTTCTGGTAATGGGACAGAATAACGTACTGTACTATTTAAGTAGGCCTACACGTTGTTTTGCCTAAAGTCGTTTACCTGAAGTTTAGGCAAACCGACTTAAGATATGACTGCGCAAAACGACTTTTAGGCAAACAAATTCAGGCAAAACGACTGTGAGGCGAAGTTATTTTAGGCAAAACGAATTTTACGGAATGTAATTGAAGTGCTAAAATTTTATTCTTATCTACTTTTAGGCAAAACGACATTAGGCAAAATTGAAAAAGAAAAATTACTTTAGGCGAAACAACGTTTAGGCTTTAGGAGATACAACAACTGGCAATAGTTTTACGCGAAATGTTTCAACTTCTCATGAGTGAAATGACTACAAGGTATTTTTACACAGGAGCACTAAAATTTTATATGTTAAAACTTTCAAAACTAGGTACAGTACTTATTCGATATCGAGCAAAGTTTTTAAGTAAAGGTCCATAAAATACTCGACAACAAACTAGATAGCATTGCCTGCGAAAACACACTTGCCAAATAAAGTACTCGTTCAGTTTTCTGCCGGAAGGTTGGGTACAAGTTATTAGAGGTGTAGTACGGATATTTCTCTGAAATGAGACCGGTTCCACTTCCAGCTCTTCGAACCTTTGTGTATGGGGCTGACGAGTCTGGAAAATAAGGTACGTAACAAGTGTAAAACACTTGCGAATGATTTTCGAAACGTGCAAGCAGTGTTAATTTTAACGCTCTTTTCTCGAGCATTGTTGTTTGTCATGAAACTCCCAGTTACGCAGTTTTGTTGGCTGCAAATAGTACATCGGTACAAAGAACAAAATGAACAAAACATTATTGAAACCATAACTTACTTATTTGTTTTTTAAATAGTCTATAATATAGGCCTACAGGACAACAATGTCGACGTCACTGACAATATACTAGACGACACAACCATGAATAAATAAAAGAATCCAGTAGATTTTTAAATACCGATTGTTCACGAAGTTTCTAAAGCTGACATCTGCTCCCGTCTCCAGGTGATTTAAAAGTTAATATTGGAAAAAAACTGCACGGTATTTATAGTCTGCAGTTCTGCTCCTGTCTTCAGTTTAAAATTTTCTTCGTCTCAGTATTGTCTGCCCTTTCTTAATTGTAATGTCCCGAGTTTTAGAGATTATTTTGTTTTGTCGTTTAACTTTTATTTTTGGGTGTATATTTATTTTGCCTTATTTGTTGATGACTAATTCCTTATGGGACTTTTCATACTCTGTTGTTTTGGTTTATGGGTGTGTTGACTACAGCCGAACTAGGATTGTTTTCTCTTTTTTCGTACATACTATGTTTTTCTTAGTATCACACTACGATTTTGACGACATAATACTGCAATGGCGCTTGTCTAAAATAGTACAGTACACTGAGATATTTTGTAGTCATTTACGGAACATTCAAGCATGGTGTTTGATGCAAACAAAGACGAAAAAATGCGCATTATGTCAGAATCAGCACGCTTTAGTGCAGAAATAATTTTGAGCACCTTCATCTGAAACCCTGCGTTTATGTAACCTTTCATTTTAAATATGTGACTTTCCTCTTATGTAAATATTTCTAATTCGATTTGATCGATGATTCCCACTGATAACAGAAACTCTAAAATTTATACACACACGTAGTAAATAACAAACAAGTTATGCAAGTACAGTAAATGTTTCACAGCAATGTGCTTAGAGTACTAGAAATGGAGAACATTAGTCGTATGATATTAAGTTGTAATTTCCAAAAGTGTGCGAGTATTTTGTGGTGGTTGTGGGACTAGGAGGGATAACGAGGTTACAAGATGACATAAACTAGTACGGATATTCAAATGCATTTCAAGTGCGTGGTAGTAGTGGTATAAGTTAAATATACTCCATTATTTTAAAGTAGATTATTTATTTTATTCAAATCGATTATGTAGGTTATGCAGACGATTTGAAAATTCTGCATTTGATCGTATTTTTGTATTTTTAATTTATTAGTTATTTAATTTACTTAAATGAAATCCGTAACACAGGGTTCTGAAATTGCAGGTTCACGTTGTCCCATTCGGCGACAGAATTTATTCCTAAATTTTCAAAACGCTTAAATACAAATTTAAAAAATATATATATATCACAGTTAACAAACTAAGAACGTGTAATCTCTTTGTAAAAAAGAGAACACTGACTGACTGAATGGCTGAAAGAATGACAGAATGACTAATTGACACATAAAACTGCAGCACAAACCGCTGGACCAGGAATCATGAAATTTTTTGTGTAGTTTACCCTCATGTCATAGGTGAGCACTGAAAAGGGATTTTTCGAAATTCGACCTCTTAGGGGGTGAAAAAGGGTGAAATGTTTTTTGAACGTACATAGATAGAGATCGAAACTGATGACCTGTAATCGCGAGTTTTACTTCAATGTTACAAACATAAAAAAAATTTTAGCCAATTTAAATGTTGAAAAGACCTTAAATGTGTTTACGATTAACTATCGATATCTATCGATTCCTTCGGGATAGAAAGTTAGTTTTAACTTCAAATTGTCTCTGACATAAATATACCAAAAATAATTTTTAGGCTATTTTTTTTTTTTTTAAGTTCGACCCCCAAACAGTAAAAAGAGGGGGAAATATGTTTCTTATGAATCACCGATATGCCTGGAATATAAATGGCTATCGTCGTGATTTTTACTTCAATTGATTCCGTATACAAATGACTATGGCAGGACTTCAAGACTTATCGAAATTTGATAATTAATGGCGTCAAAAACATAAAATATATTTACGATTATTCCACCACATATATCGAACCAGTCGAGATATCGAAGTGCCCTTTGCTTTAGATTAATGCTTATGTAGACCTAAATATCCTAAATTAAATTTAAATACCCTTTCTGAATTCGGCCAAAGGGGTAAAAAAGGGCAAAGTGTGTTTTCCAGTCACAATCTAGATATATCGATCCCATTGATCTTTTGTATTGCGGCGTGATTTTTATTTAAGACTGACATATCTTCACATACCTGAAAAGCGATTTCACGAATTTTCGAAATTCCTTATCTAAGGGGGTGAAAAGTGATGAAATGTGATTTCAATTAACCGTCTATAGATCTTGATCCCATCGGGCTACTGACGTGTTTTTCACAATTGAGAGAGACAAATTATTAAAGTAGACTAGAATGAGATTCAACAGTTTTTCGAAATTAAGTCTCTTAAGAGGTGAAAAGACCTGGAACGTGTTTTACATAAATCCTTGATATATTGAACCCATCGAGATATTCAGTTTAGATTTTTCTTCAGGATGATTAGACAAGCTACCACAAATTTGTTTTAAGAATTTTCAAAACTTGAACTCTTAGTACTGTACATAGAGTTGATATGAGCTATTTAATGATTGATCGATTTTTCTTTGACTGAACGGGCTATCGGCATGACTTGCACGTCACTTGGACACTTGTACAAATATTTAAGATGCGAAACTAAGATTTTTTTAAATTTAACACCTAAAGGTGTGAAAATATATTAAATTTGCTTTAGATCAGTTAATGATAAATTACTTATAACCAGTAGAGATATTGTGGTGTGGTTTGTGTCTAAGTGATGCTTAGGTTGTTTCTTATAAAATTAATGCAAGTTTTTACATTATAAAAATAAAACATTGTTTGTAAACATCCAAAGCAGACGATCCGAAAAGCAAGAACGACCAGCGCGAAATAAATCATACAGGAGTTTTACTCTACATTTCTATCGAGACGTGTTGTTGGTCTATAATACCAGGAAGTTAATATTTTACTTATTAAATTAGGTTTCATGAATAACTTCGACATAACGTGGCACAGTTGTTTGTGCTCCGATCTATTGTTCGGGAGGTTCTGGGTTCGAATACCTTTAAGGCGGTGAAAATGTTCATATGTGACACACAAAAACTGCAAGGCAGATTAAATTAGTGCAATTTGGTTGAAGTCATTCAAAAGTAGTAAAAATGTATTATGTAATCCATTATTTTATGAAGTTCCTCGACAAAATAAGCCCACATATACCATATCACTAACCTCAAGGTTGGGGAATCAAATACGTTTATAATTCTGCATAACATTAACCCGCCAAAACTGCATAGTGACACTTAACTTCAAGTGAAGATTTTGAAAAACAAGGACGTTATTGAGGGCACAATCACCAATGGTTGTACCCAGGGGAAAATCAGTCTCCATTACCCGTAAACTACGTATTTCATTCATTACCCCACAACGGCAACTTTTCTGTGACTATAAATAAGGCCCAGGCGAAGACGTTGTTAGGGGCAGAGACAAACTTAAGACTGCTTTTCGCGTGGACAGCTATAGCTACTTATCCTGCTGCAAAGTTAACTCGACTAGCAGCTTTGTCATTCTAACATTTGATCAGTGAACTACCTATCTTGTGTACAAACAAGTTTTTCAGTTAAAGAAAGTATTAGTTGGAAACGAGACTCTTTAACATTTTTGCTGTCGTCTATGGCATATAAAAAAAGAGATTTTTTTTTTGTTTATTGATTGCTTTGTGGTATGTATGAAAGAAATTATATATCAATTTTGGCCAAGGGAAAAATGTTGAATTACTTTTACCGAATTTGAGGTAGCTCACACAAAAGCAAACACAATTAATTTATTAGGGAGGAGACACAGTCGGGTAGACTGATTTCTGGACCCAACAGTATTATCTGCTATGAGTAACACACGCGAGCAAAACCGCAGGCGCACTGCTGCTAGTACGTATATATTTTATCGACTTCTCTGTGTTGCATGACCGCTCTTCTTCAATGAGGCATCTTACTGTTTCTGAAAAATATGTCAAACAGGCAAATGAAGTGGATAGCTTACAAACTCATTCACGTTGGTAAATTGAAGCTACTTAAAATTACAAATTTAAGAACGCATACCCTTTTGAAAATTCTATTTACGTGTGTTTTGTAGTGGTGAATATAAAAGCAAAATCTTTAAACGTATGAAATTTTTTAATGGCAGGTAGATACCTACACGATTGCTCAGTGCTAGTCCTTATTTAGAAAAGCGCGTCCTTGATAGCCTATGATACTATTTCGTGACATCGGGAAAAGTAAAATTTGTGTGATGAAGAAGAAAACGTTAAAAAAAATTTGAGGTAAAGGTGAGTGATTTATAAATGTAAGACATTTTCAATTAAAAAAAACGGTAACTTTTCGGAAGAAAATTGAAGTATAGATTGTCACTGAGTTACGTCATTAAAGCTATTAGCATTGTACTCCCCGATCCCGTTGAACAGAAATTAGTCTAATAGTAACACTGTATCAAATTATTGAGGACTATCTTGAAAGAAATTTGACATAAGCATCTACTTTGTATCAACACCGTATACATGCATCATTGACGCAGTGTGTCGTAGTGAATAACTAGGTCAGCAGGTCGATTATGGACCTTTTTGATAATGCGTCTTAACTATAAGTCGTCAAGTGCAAGACTTGCACCGTATGACAGTGAACTAAAGACTCGATTTCGTTTCTCCTTGTCATAAGCTCCTCGCCGTGCCTTTAGCCCTCTACACAATTACGCGACGGGGCACGAAGCGACGCGATGAGACATGCCGTCACAGCAAACTAGCCATTACATCGCTCGCGATGCGCGACATCTCACCAAGCGACGAGGCTGACTTGCCGCTCGGGCGATATCGCTGATGACGTTAAAGACAACAGCCAATCAGAAGCAATATTGCGAAAAATAATAAAAATAAATATTGTGATGTTGTTAAACAAGAGAAAAATAATAACGAGAGGGAAGGAACGAAGGGTGGAATATTGATTTAGCCACACACATTATAAGTTTTTACCTGCCTGACAGTAACACAACCTGACATCCCCCCACGTATTATGCTTATATAATATAAAGGTGCTTATGAAAATTCACGAGGGTAGGGTTTCAAGTTTACAGTGTTCGAAATTCAACCCGAGTAAAACTAGCCCGTGTTCGAAAATTCAACTATGACCTCTCGGTCAACTACCGAACTATTATTATATTTAAATATAAATGAAATACAGTGTAAATAATAAACTGTGCATGTAGCATTTGAGAAAATATTTATCACGTAGAAAAAAAAAATAAATCTAACCTAATCTACTAAACCTGCTCACGTAATTGAAATAACCTACCCTATTCCTTCATGTACTTCACATGTCATGTCGTTGGCTTTCACTTCGTTGTGTCGCCACATCGCGTCGCGTCGTGTAATTGTGTAGAGGGCCTAAGACGTCTTAACATTTTACGCAAAATTACATGAAGTTGGTACGCCTGACGCTTAGAAACTCGGGTCGCGTACAAGAATTTAAGAGTACTATAGCATTTTCTTTTTGCCAATTAACAAATTGCAAGCCTTCAGATCTTTAAATTTAACTATAAATAGTAACGTTTGCTCGTATTGCGATGGAAACTAAATATACGCTCTTAAAAAGAAAGGTAACTTAACCTGATAATTAAATATAAATATTCCCTACTAGTATGTATAATTGATGTATCTTTACATCAAATAAAATAACCTCAATGTACTGTCAAAATACGATAATATGTTGAAAAAAATATCGTAAGATGTACAAAGATTTAATTTTACCTTGTAGACAATGTTTTAACATATATTGAAAATAGTTTATTCTAAGATATCAATAGCCGCGTGGTTTACGTATTGTACTGTTAATTTGAAGTTTTGTAGTTCAAGTGCTACTGCAGTCGAAAATTGTAACATTACTATTCATATGCTGTGTTCTATGTACAATAACAATAAAAAAAATATTTCTAAAATGCGAGTAAAGATATATATTTTAAATAAGAAATTTTTCCTTCAATGTGAATGAAATTTGCTTCCCTTACATGCAAGTCTGTTTACATTAAATTTTTGTGAGTGTGGATTTAATAATAAGAATAAATATATGTTTTAATTGTGCAGTGTACCGTTCCTCAGAAATTTACTGGTGCATTTGTGATGCGTGTCACAAAATAGATTTCGAGCAAAATTCATAAATCTCCTGCATATTTTGTGCGTTTACAGTTTAATCTAAGAAAGTAGTGTACTAGTGCGTTGAGGCTGTTAAATTATTCTTTACATGCCGTTTTTTTAATCTTATGTGAGCGTGTCCATGAGATACGTAGCCAAACTGAGATCAACGAAAAGTAGCGACATTTACATATGTTCATATTATACTTATTTGAAATATATATAGGTGACCGCTCGCTTGGGTTTAAGAAAACTGATATACCAGTTAGGATCATCGGCTTTATTTGTTTCTTCACATCAGTGCCTTTTTTTTGTGTTTGTAAACACAATACTTAATTCACAATTTACTACACACAAAGTATTCAGAATGCATCAGCATAATAACATATTCTGTAAAGTGTGCCTAAAAATTATACGCAATATTTTCATGCAATTTACATTACCTGAACATGTAGACTTTTTCACAGTCCACCGAAATTGGTAACCACAGCCACTACGAACATTTTCCACGTTTCTGCTGCGATAAATGTGGATAAACTGTTCGCTTAACCTCAAGTTGAAACTGTGGCGGCCACTAGATGCCCTGAGCAATCCAGAACATGACCTCGGTTGTGGAAATGCACTCAACGATGGACCTTATTTTGAACAAGCAATTATTTAGCTTACCTGCCCTATACATACGTGAAGCAGATTTCTAGCGAGCATTTTATTATATGTGCATTTCTGGGCTATTTGGAAGGAAACGTCTAGCTCATTCAGTTTATTGCCTAAAAACTGAAGTAGGATTCATAACCCGTGCACTATTGAACAGGAAGGTAATCACGTAGATGTATATCCAGTGGTATAGGTCTACAAGAACGTTTTCTGAAGATATAATTTAATACTCGAAGAAAACTATATTTCAACCCGTTTGTATTTCGTCGTTTGGAGTAAATACCTTAAAATAATTACTATAAGTAATAATATGTACGTACATGTTAAATAATTTAAAACTGGTTAGGTGATGATATCGCGAAACTTCATTACATCAGTCGTCTTATTCCTCAACTTATTTTTTTTTTGTTCTAACTCTTTAAAATGCAAACATTAGAAGAGTTTTTTTTTTTTTGCCATGTTGTTTCAGTACAAGTTTGCTTTAATGAGTAATTGGTTCCGTCTTTAATGCCTTCATTGTGGACGAGATGTTAAGACTTTCTGACATTACATTATATTAAAAATGGATTTTACTTCTTGTATCTGCGTTGAATTTTTTTATTGTATTAATTAACAGCGATGCGCATTGTGATTTTATACGTACTGTTTTCTCCCATAAGTTTTGTGTGTATTTATTTAAAGTTAACGTGGCATTCTCATTATAAAATATTGTTTTATTCTCTGCCCATACGAAAGGGTTTATAAAATACACTTAATCATACAGTTTACTACAATTACCGGTAAAGGAAACTCATTTAATCAGTAAAGTACGTAAGTTAACAGACAAATAAGAGTTATTTTAAGTATGTTGCATTACAGCTTTTAAGCAACAACCAGTAAAACTATACTATTTAGGTATAGGATTAAAATTTTGAAACAATTTGAGATCATAGTATCATAAATAATTATGCTGGACTGTATGTATACGTAAGGCTGATAAATCCTCTGTTGCAATAAGTTACGATCAGAGAAACAAAGCTTGGGCTCCGATACATGAGCAGTGTACTGAGGTATCGACAGAACTATTTATATGTGTGCATAAGCTTTATTTCGAGAATCTAATTCATTACAGATCTGCTGGAGAAGCATTATGGCGGTCTTGGAGCATCGAGTCCTACTCGATGATGTAGTCCGTAACATCGACGCTCGGCAGGTCGCTGTGGTAACAGGTGAGGACAGAGTCGATTACGACATCTCGCAGTATCGCCATGTCTACCTTCTTAACCACATCTTCCAGTTCGCTGACAAAACACCTGCTGACGCCTTGGCACGAGGCGGAGATGGTCCACGTTCTGTGCAAACACACGCCATGTCACAGGTCAAGAGACAAAAAGGTATATTACTCAATTTTTGTATATGTGGTTTGAAATAAAGGGAGCATTTCTGAATGCACTTTTTAAAGCCATGATAAGTAGGTATTTTCCCACATCGGTGAAATAACTTTTGAAACATTCCGGACTACGGGAATCCATACAATGCACAGTTCACTGTGGGGTTTTGTAAATTAATGCACCATCCGTTCTCAAAACAATTATTTTCCTTGATTTTGGCTTATTTTAAAAACAAATTTGTAATATATTGGGTGCAAAAATCTAAAAAAAACTGGCAAGTTTATTGCTACAAAAACATAAGGAACAATTATTATATATTTGTGGCAATTTTGTTTAGGGATTTTTTGATATGAACAATATCTTTCTTTAAAATAAATATTTTAAAAATCACAGTTATACTACCAGGCGTCGTCTTAAATTATATCTTCAGTTACTTCTTCAATTTCTGCTTCTTGTAAAAGTAAATATATGCACGTGGTTTTATTTTCACATGATTTTACAATGTGTATGTCTACATTCTATTGCTCCAAAAATGTTACCTAAAAGACCTTGGACCCTTATATTCACAATTACCAATAATACCTTCCGTCAACCTTATGATTTTATTAATACCTGCGAGCTACCTTATTTGTTAGGTAAGTTTCTTCACGCCACCTCCTTGTAAAGAGCGCTCCCTACCGAATTCTTTATAACTTGTAATAATGTGTAAAATTTTTCAACCAAAACGACTGTGTTAAGTTTAGTTCATCATAATGAAGACGTAATATTTTATCAGTTGCGAACAAGGGTAAATGTCTTATAAGTTTTTGACGAAAATATCATAACAAACGGCGTATAATATGATAAAAGCATTCAGGAAAATTAAAATCGGTCAGTTTAGTATGGAACAAATAGTAAATGTGTGAATTTTGGCTACCAATTTAAACCAAAATTTTTGTTGGTGATTGAAATCATACCGTCATTAGGAAACTACATATTCTGATAAAAATTATTTGTAACCTTTGGTCGAATAATTTATTTAAAAAATAATAATTTAATCAGTATGAGTGAGCATTTGCAGTGTGAAATGAAGAGCACGATATTTTAAAGACTTGTATACACACAGCAAACTTAATTTCTGTAGTATGTAAAGCACGCACCTAATATTTTAAAAACGCTAATAGCATATGAATTCAACTTTTGCTTAATTTTCTTAAACATTAACTGTGTGCTTATGCGGGATTAGGATTGTCTTTGTTAGGCTTGGTTCGTCAGAATAGCTCAAATTCTGTTGCACAACATCTGTTATTATTTTTAATGACATAAGAATACATTATTTCTCAAAGCATGTTATCACGTAATTTAAATTAAGTTAAAATGTTCATACGTAATAATTAGCGTAATAGTTTAGAAATTCAGTTAAACAAAATGTTAGTTCAAATTTGAGAAAAATATATTTCTTATGTAGTTCTTAAAACTCCGAATGGCAGCTTTACACGATATTTTTCAGTAAAACACAAACGAACGAAAGCATGAATTCAAGAAAATAACTACAAGGAAAACCTTGCACGCCTAACTGGCGCGCTGTAAATAGAGGCGATATGCTTCTCGTAGAGCGTGGTACTCTAGCCCTTACCGCCAGAGATTCGGTACGGGTGAAGACTACTCTCAAAGAACTGTATACCCCTGAGTTCTTGCGGGAGACATGATAGGGAATATATTCGATTAGATTAGTTGGGACTTAGTCCTCTGTAGAACAAATACAATTGCCACCAATGGCTTCTTTTGTCAACCTCGTTGTCGCTGAAATCGCTACTGGATTTTCTAGGCTATGACTGCCAGCTATAAAAAAAATTCTTGGAATCATCTATTCACAGAGTTTTTTCACATAACTGTGTTCAAGTAAGCGATCGCCAGATCACCCACAGGCGGTGCTCTTAAGAACTCCGCCTGCCACGCGCTTAAAATGAGTTGCATTGTGTTCGTAAACTGGCATTTTTTACGAAACTATTCAACATAGTGCCAATGCGCCAACGTAGGAAAAGAAAGTACACTTCGAACAAGACCGTAATGTCATTGTTGGGACAGCACGTGCATGAAAAACACTATTTTAAGCCCTCCTACTTAGCTTCAAACTGCATTTTAAGACTGCCGTACTTAAAAATGCACTAACCGGACGTATATTAAACTTAGATTGAGAGATGCACTGATCATTGCTGCAGACTTTCCACCAATAACATTATGCGGTCACCTCTTAAGGGTAATCACGTGACAAAATTCAATAATTGTATCTTTGCACGACGTAGTGTTCGTTTTATACACGTTACTTGTGACTACAATTACTTCTTGTAATAATTTTTTAGCTCTCATAGTGTTCCCATAGCAGCATGTCAAAGTCGGAATTAGCAAGTTACGGGAACTTAGGAATTACAAAAATCAAGTGAATTACTCATATGAAATAATTTGCACTGAAACTAGATCTTATGGGCTATATGCAAAAGGATTTAAAAACGAACAAAGAACTTTCTTTGTCCTTTGTTGAAATATCCGAAAACCACGGAATTTTACGTAATTTACGTAAATTAAAAAAAAAAAAAAGACAAAAGGACCTTGTGTGTATTAAATTTGTTAGCGTGTGACCCATAAGATATAATTTCAGTACAAATTATTTCATAAGGGTAAGTCACTTGGTGTTTGTTATTCGTATGTTCCCGTAACTTGCGAATCCCGACTTTGACACGCCGCTATAAGAGCTAAAAAATTATTACAAGAGGTAATTGTAGTCTCAAGTTACGTGTATAAAACGAACAGTACGCCATGCTAGTATAAAATTATTGATGTTGACCACGTGAACAACCTTAAAGACTCATTGTATCGGCGAAAATCTTGCACTACAGTTTGGTGTTTGCGTTGTAGTCGCGATGAGGCATTTGATGCATGCTCCGAGGTCATCCTAACAGCTGCGTAGGTATTGCGGCGATTAACTCGCGGGCAGACGTTGATCTTAATTAAGGCCATGCTCTTTTGTTTCTACCGTTTTTGCGATAGTTAATTTTTAAACTAAAGCGAGAGCAGATATCGAATATCTGTCGGGCAGTTTTGTTCAAAATGGTTCTTGCCGTGATAGCTACTTTTGTTTTTCAAAACAAGAAATTTTGTGGTCTCGACTAAAAGGTCTATTAACCAGAATTTCCTTGATTACATAATTAGCTAAAACCAAACATAGTATTTACTGCCTTGAAAAAATTAGTTAACTTGAGAAAAACTTTTTTTGTAACAAAACTGCCATTCAGATTTTATTATATTTGTTCTCATTAAGGCAAAAAAATTAATATCGCTAAAAAGGATAAACTCGAATGCGTGGCTTATTGTGTAAATGAGAATGGCCAGGTCTTGTAGTAAGAGTTAAGAAAGCCCGTCTACTAGTGATAGCATATGCTATACCACGTTACCTAATTGGTACTGACCCAACCTGGAATCATACCAAGGGACGGTTGACTCGTCGACTACAAAATGACGCCGCCCTGTTTAAGGATGTTCAAGTGGAGAAACATCATACTTTTATATTTGTTTAAAATAGAGTTAGATTTGTAGACATCACTTGAGATTATATTTTCCTCTAACGAAAACAAACTTGGCTCAGTCAGTTTTCCCATAATAGCGTTTCAAAGTCAAAATTTACATATTTTCAGTTCACACAAAACTTGAAAACCAGACAACATATTGAAATGATAAAAATCACGTGGAAACTAGATGTCGTGTTCTGCGTCTTGAAACATGTAAAAATCCGTTATAAATTATTTTTAAACAAACAAATGCTAAAAGTAAGGAAAAATTAGCAATTTCTAATTTTTTAATACAAAAGTTTTTTGGAATATGATTTTACATACTTCAATCAGTAGTTAAGGACATGTAATTTTAATTTGAATTTTTTTTTCATTCAAGAATTTTTATTGGTTTTCAAGTTTTGTATGAAGTAAAAATGTGCAAAATTTTACTTCGAAATACCATTATGGGAAATATGGCGACGCAAATTTTATTTGCAGCAGGAAGAAATATACTTCCAAGTTACTTATAAAAGCTTATTTCATACAAATAGAAAATTATAATTTTTCCTCTCCTGAACACTCTTAAGCTAGAATCCTGCAGATAGAAACAGGTAGTAAAAGCCATGGCAGACTCACTCTGCGCTGATCACGTCGAATGTGTGGTCAACGGTGGTCCAGTTGCTAGCAGCGTTGCTGTAGATGGAGCCTGTGTTGCTATTCACGAAGGTTTGCGCCGAGGCTGCGATGTATCCTTCTGTGTGGGCCGTGATGAGGCAGTCGGTGGAGTTGTACTTGTTATCCGTCACTGGGCCAACTGAAGCTACATACTGCAACTGTACCACAAAAAGACTTTTGTAGGGACGGGAATTTTTGGTGAAAAGATTTTTGCCCCGCTTTGTGTCAGTGCCTCACGTGCACACCTGCAGTTCAAATTCAAGGTTATTGACCGAGTGTTATTGTGAAGAGTCGTTACGCATTTGACTGTGCCAATCAGTACACGGATAGCTGCCACATATCGCGTCTGTGATTTGCGGGTTTAACCTCCGCACGCTGGTTATTACAGCATCCAAACACTGACCACAAAGCAGAGATGCAGGTGCTCACGTAAGGCACTGAAACAAAGTGTTGCAAAAATCTTTTCCTGAAATTTCCTATCCCTAGACATTACCAGCAATTGAAGAGGTGAACTATAAAATAACCCAAGTAAAAAAACAGCAACTTTTCAGTAGAAGGTAAACAGCAAATATTATAAGACCTACTGAAATCATCTAGCCTCTAATGTAGCAGCAAAAGGAAATTGTTGTGTTATTCACATCATTATATGAAACGTAGGTCACATTGAAACTTGTAGCTATAATAAAATTTGGTAAAAGCGCTAACTTGAGTAGTTTTTTAAATCACCGTTTCAATTAGGCACCTATGATATTTGCGAAGATATTTTCGCTACACACAGCTCTGCTACGCGGTCAGTAATTGGATATTTTTAACTCTAGCGATCCTGGGATTCTATCTGCCAATCACAGACGTGTGGTTCCTCAGTAACTGTTCTGAGTGGTACCATCAAATAAGTGACACCTCCACTCAAAGACACACTATCAGTAGAGTCCACGATTTTTCGCGAAAAGAATTGTGCCAGAGTTTTTTTCAATGCCTTATGTGCACATACCGAGCCCTGCTTCATGGCCAGTGATTTTTAACTCTCAGCGTCTAGGGTTCTAGCCGCAAATCACAAACGTGTGGTGTCGCAGTAACCTTGTTCCTGATGTCACAATCAAATAAGCCACGTCTGTGCAACAATAAATTAGGCCAGTAACCATGAATCAGAGTTTCATGTGTGCACATTAGGCATTGAGACAAACTGTTACAGAATTCTTTTCGCGGTAAATCATGGGCTCTTAACTATCAATATCTGCAAAGCAAAGTGTAACAGAAAATTTTTCACGAAAATCAAGGGTTCTGTGCGGTAACAAATACATTCGATTGATACTTCTACTCCTAATTTGTACAGTTTGTTTGCTTGGTATTCAAAAGTTATAATAACCAGTTGCAGGGATATAAGAGCTGACTTGAAGAAAAAATGTTTCCGTGCGTTAAAAAAGCTAACTTTACCGTAATTAGTCTATTGGTAGGCCTACATTTAATTCTCCTCTAAAATCCAAGAGGCAAACTATGATGCTGCATTTCAGGATGTTAGCAACAATACCTAAAAATAAATACAATTAGTAGGGACCAGAAGTTTAAGCGAAAATACTTGTGCACGAAATTGTTTAAATGCCTTACGTGCACATATGCAGTTGCACTTAATGGTTATTGATAGATATGATGGTTTATCACGAGAAAACTCGACTGTTTGCTGAATTGCAATACACATTCAGCTTATTATATTACTTCTTGCTTTCTCTTGTACGTGGAGATGTTTCCATATTTCACTGAGCCAATAAGTAGGGACCTGAAAAATTCGCGTATTCGTTTATGCACACGCTAGAATTACAAGAACTGTAAGTTCGCATCACGTTCGCGATTGGCCCTTGACCTATCTGACATCCATTGAAAGTCTGTGAGACAATAATAACAACATGCCTTAACATGGCCCATACCACTGTATCAGCGAGCAGCTCAGCTCTTGTCTACTTCAGTAAACATACACTTCTGCAGGCTAGCCTACAAGTAGTGAACCCGCTATCTGATACCTAGAGACATGAACTTTTCGCGAAAAGAATTTTGCCCCACTTTGTTCCAGTGCCTTATGCGCACGTCTGCAGTTCTGCTTCATAGATATTGGCAGCGTGCCTTTGAACTGTGACGTTTCTCATTTGACTGTACCAATCACAATAAGGTTACTGTAACACCACACGTCTGTGACTTGCGTGTAAAACCTCACGACACACGAATGTCAAAACATCCAATCTCTGACCGTGAAGCAAGTCTGCAGACGTGCACACAAGTCACTGACACAAAGTGAGGCAAATTTCTTTTCGCGAAAAGTTCATGTCTCTACTGATACCTGTAGTTGCTCTGCAGACAGCTACGTTGTGTCAGACGTATAACACCCAATCACATAGGTTGCAAGAAACCTAAGTGTTTCCAAGGGTATGTTGGTCCAAAACATTTTCGCGATATACCATCGTCTCTAGTTACTGGCTGTCTATTAACGCAGAGTGATCTTTCATTTGAACTGTGCCAGTCAGAGCAAGATCACAAGGCTTCTGATTTGCAGATAGAACCTAGAGACGATGGGAGTTAAAACAACCAATCACAGACCACGAAGGAGAGCTGCAAGTGTGCACGTAATACACTGAAACATAGTGGGGCAAAATTTATTTTCGCGAAAGCATCCTGTTTATAACCACTGCCAAGAATAGATTTCCGACATTGGCCAAGTTACCTTCCACCGAGTGATTCGTCATACTAGAGTACGATTGCTAGAGCCACGATGTCACGGCGGAAAGATTTTTGCACCATTTGTAGAGCTAGGAAAAATTCGCGAGTTCAATGATCTGCATGCTAGAATCCAATGTCCTATGCATACTTAAGCCCCGTCTATTCGTTCATTGTCTGCTGTCTGAATGAGTAGCAGATAATGGACAAATGGCAGGTCTTCGGTAAACACAGGATAATATATTCTAGCATGTTGGTCGTTGAACTCGCGAAATATTTCTAGCCCTAACCATTTGGTTAGTATGCCTTGTGTGCAGATCTCCAGTTCTTCTTCGCGGTCTGTGATAGGACGTTTTAACTCTCACTTGTCTTGGGTTCTATTTGTCAAATCACAGCAGTATGAAGTCACAGTATCATTATTCAGTTTGGCACAGTCAAATGACAAACGTGTCTGAACAAAGACAAGATACTAATAACCATGAAGCAGAGCTGCCAATGTGCACGTAAGCCATTAAAACAAAGTGGGGTAGAAATCATTTCGCGACAAAATTGTGGCTCTAGCGATAGCTGAATATTGGTGTGATTTCATAAAACAGCATTAATTTTGCAGGTGCAAACGAGTCACAAAAAACTTTGCTTTCAAAACAAATTAATTATTTTTTCTCTTGTTATTTGGTGCCATAAAACTATTTCATAGTAACAGATAACTCTCAGCGTAAAATTAATAGGTCGAAAGAAAAAAATATATGCCAAATGTTAGGCCTAAGTGATTCTAGAAAATTTATACTTATCCATCGAAGCGATGAACATTTCGTTGTTTTATCTTGTTTAAATTCATAAAAATAATACTTGCCAGGTTACGTATGGTTAGGGAACCTGAATTTTCTCAGTTTATTTTTGCAGCATCATTTATAAATCACCAAGGCGATCTGGGTTCGATTTCCGGCGGAGTCGGTCCCCGAATTTTCGCATGTAGGAATCGTGCCGGACGTTGCCGTTGGTCGGAGGTTTTCTCGGGAAACTCCCGTTTCCCCACCCCTTCCTTCCGCCGCCTCTCCATACTCACCTCATGTCACCCTCACAAGCGCTAAAGACCTCGAGATTGAGCGTTGTCCAAAATCTTTCACTCACTCCCTCACTCGCTGTGCGTCCGTGGCCTGGCGTTAAGGACAGAGATTGAATGGATTCAATTCTCTGTGTCCTGGGGTTCTACATGCAAATTACAGACGTATGGTGTCGCAGTAACTTTTTTCTGATTGGGATAGTCATATGTGCAAAAAAAACACGCTGCCAATAATCATGAAGCAAGGCTGAAGCTGTGCACGCAAGAGATTTTTGTTCAATGCTGTAGAAATATTTTGCAAACATCCAAGGTCGCTATGTATGTTTGCTGTTTCTAGTGCATTAATTGTTTACAGGGCAATATGTGTCAAGTTAAGTATGGGTGATTCCTCATCAAGTGAGCACTCAAATAAGGCCTGATAAATTTATATTTTCTGCGAGTTTTTATCTTTCCGCCGAATATACACATAAATATTGCCATGTTCTTTTATTCACAAAGGGTCGTGCAATGTTTACATGCACAGTATACTGCTCCGATAAATTTTATCTTGCAACTCATTAAATGCACGGGGGCTGAATATAAGATATAATCAAAAGTAATCTTAGTTAAAAATACATGTGCGTTAACGTCTTATAACACTGGTTTCTTTCGGTCGTCTAATGGATACAACACGTACAATTGCCGTACGAATCTCGTAAATGCGGGCAAGTTTATTTGAATGTGCAACTCAAAACCGCTACTAAAACACTCATGACACACGCAATTCAAGAAATCAAGTTTCGCTCAGTTTTGCTGCAACAAACAACGACGACGCACTTAACAGAAACAATAAGTAACGCATTTTCTTCATGTGTAAAATAAAAGTACTTGTTTCTAGGCTCATATACGTAAAACATAATTTACAGAATACCTATGGCTTCACATCATTTAGCAATGATATTCACAGTCTTTTCCAATACTTTTAAATATGTTAAAACGCACAACAGACGAACACACGCAAATGATTCAACCAGGGGCGTCATTTGGGGCCACAAGGGGGGGGGGCAAATCCCCCCCGGGATTTAGAATTTTCATTGTAAGAATATTTTTTTTTTGTATTTTTAAATTTAAATAATGCAATTTTAAACACGTAAAACTGATGTTTTATTATTAAAGTACCTAATTTGTACATGCTTAATTAATAAAAATATGCAACAAGGACACAGTCGCCGAAAAGCAAAATCTTGGCCCCCCCCCCCTAGAAAAATCTGAAATGACGCCCCTGGATGCAACCAGGTGAAGCGACGAAAATATCGAAAACCTAAATCTGATTCCCCTCTCGGGGGAATTTTGAACTGTATGAAGCGAGTAGCAAGCGGTAACGTGCAACATGATCTGAGTCCGGCGGTAGAGACACATTGTACTGGCGCCAATTAAATCTAATTATACTGTAAGTAGAATGTCAATAAGATCACAAACACGTTGAAGTATGTTTAATACAGAGAGGTCAATTTCATCTGATGTTGTTTCACTAATGTAGTATTCAAATAGAAAAATACACGGAACTACGTGTGATGGACCACTACCAACCATACAAGCAGTTTAGTAATTCTTGTTAATGGTGACTTACAGGCAGTAACGGATAGTGATATTTTTCAATGGTTAAATCTTTAGTGCTCACTTTATCCCGAATGATCTGTAGAAAAGGTTTCCCTGTGGGGAAAAAATGTAATATCCATAATTCTTTTTTTAAGTATATTTTTGCTATACTCGTACCTGAGAAGAGCTCATGCATTGCATTATTGGTTTCACTTTTATTTTACCATATATATATATATATATATATATATATATATATATATTCCCCGTCAGCAGTTAATATTTGTCAAGCACGTATTTTAAGCAATAATTATTTCCTGAAGCATCGTTAATTTTGTTTAGTAAAAGAACGCGTTTTTCATAATATGATCATGGGTGCGTATACTGAATAATAAAACAGAGAACATGATTGCCCAATGTTTTATATACCGGGCGAAAGAGATAAATCACTGTCGTTTATATGGCACATGAAAATCGTGATAAGCGAGCTAATAAGCTCACAGGTTGTGAACTAGTGGTTTTATACAAAAAAAGTTAGTATTGTTGCGAGTTTAGACTGTCTGGCTGGGCGGTGTAATAGAATACAGTGGTGGCAGCGCTAAAAGACCTCATTGTGTGCTGCATGGATTGTATTACTCCTCGATAACAACTTGCACGCCGCTGTAATCGGAGAGAAGTGTAAGCCGATATAGCAGCAGCAATAACAAATAGGTTAGGTGTACATTGTGTCGCCCATGTGCGGTGGTGACCACCTGCACCCAATATCGGGTATCCGAGGTAGATGTGATCTGGAATGTTCCTGTTCCTTCTTTATCTCTCGGGGTGGTGCTTGACTTTGAAGAGACGCCTTTCCAGGAGGTTGGAGATGAGAGACTTGCCGAGATAATTCGAGATGTTGGAGCGGGGGAGCTGCGGCAGAGGAGAGAGAGTTTTGGCTGGCAGGTGCCTGGTGCGAGCTCAAGTGATAGTGACGAGAAGTATTGGGTCGCGACGAGTGTTCGTGGGTGTCCAGCGAGTGGGACCGCAGCAAATAGTAGGAAGAAGGCGTTTCTAGGCCAGAAAAGATTCATCGGTGTTCTTTCATTGGGTCCACCATTGTGAGTAACTAGTAACCTAACTAATGTAGATGTATTTTGTTCCTTTATGTATTTAGTAGTTATTTATTTCGTTTGACATTTATTGTGATAAATCATTATAAACATAGGTTTTTTTGTATAGACAGTTGTAAATAAACTAGGTTGGCTTTATTTTCTTTCTTTTATCAAAGACCTCAATCCCCAAACATACCTAGCCCCAACCTACAACAGTATTAAGTGGTTGATAGGCATTTGTATAGCAATGTTAATTTGGAGACTAGTTCAAAATAAGTAATAACTAGAGATATACAAAATTTGCGTTATTTTCTGACAACAAACTACAGACTGCAAGCTTTTGTTTTCTTACTCGACGTCATCCACAGGCCTGTAGTGTCGTGAATTGTAGCGGGGAACACTTTGACATAATAATTAGAGATTATGTTTTACCGCGGGAGTGTTGACTGTTTGCTGGGTTGCAACATACAATCAGCTTACCAGAAGATTACTGGCTTTCTCTTCTATCTGAAGCTGTTGCCCTATTTGCTATTGTAATATTTTATGGCTGTAATTGATCTACAGACAGCTACGTTGTGTTAGGTGTGAACCACTCAATAATATGTGTCGAAGTTAACTACAGCTTTTTGAAGGGTATGTTGGTACAAAACATTTTTGCGATATTCCATCATTTATCTAATAATTAAAAGACACTCGGTAGAATGGCCGCAGTCGCATGTAAAGCAGTCAAATACGTATATTACATCACGTATATACTCGTGAGCAATGAAATTATAGATTGTGCACGAGTATGTACAGATAATGGAGTCTAGTCTGACACCAAATAGTAATGCGAATTTTACATTTACTAGTAATAATACCTGGTGACATAGTGCAATGGGGATGACCTGTAGGAAACTATTCTAGAAGGACAAACATTTATTTATTTGAAATGCGTACAGAAATGCATGAGTTCCTTCCCATAAGGCGGAAGTTTTGTCAATGACAGAGACACGTAGTTTTCTACATGTTGAATATCAAGTGTGCCGAGTATGCTCAGGTACAGTAACAACGGTATCATAATGCTGCCAGCGACGCTATTCAAATTCAGATAGGCAAAATTGAACGTGATCAAAAACATTTTTCTTGGCCGTTGGAACAACACACTTTCAAAACATTTTAGAAACGAAATTTGTGTTCCTTGTACTGTTATAATATTCTCATACAGCTTGTCTCGACTACATAACGTTATACTGTGCATTATGAAAACAATGCATTGTAACTAGTTACACTAAACTAAATAAACGTTACGACGAAGTATACAAAACATTCCTCACGCTAAACGTAATCTCTCTGACAAGCTCACCACTGTAATATGATCTGAAATAAGATACGGATATATGGTAAAAAGCGAATAATTCCAAGAGGAATATATAAAGTTTAACTGCAGGGAAGATTAAAAATAAAATAATGATGACTCGCCAAGTTTCCACGGCAGTAGTAACAAGGGGAAGTTAGAGTTGTATCAGAGACAACAAATTTCACTTATAATGCCCACTTACATACTCAGCGCGGAGAGGATGTCACACACGACAAAATGTTAGGTCTATATTATCACTTCAAAAGAATAGTTTAGCGGTTGGAGAAGCTTTAAAACGTGTATGTAAAATATACAATTTTACTTAGGCTGAGCTCGCGCATGATTCTCTGATAAATGGCTTACATCAAACACAAAAAAAAAAAAAATATCTTCTCGTAGCTCAGTTTACTGTATGACTGCATTCTAAAAATTAGAAGCTTCGCCTATAACTCGGATTTTTTTTTACAGTACATGGTCCAAACGCATTGCTTCGCTTACTTTCCTGCCAACATGTATACTTAGTTTACAAAAATACACAAAAACGTGAACTGCAGTTTGGCCCAGAATGAGGTATGTATCCATAAAGCATTACTTTGAAATGAAGATGTTTTGGTCAGTGCAAAATAGCAATTAATTAATTTTTTTTATTTGTGTTGGAGGAAGGTGATCAGAAAACGCGAGTACAGAATGCCGCCGAAATTACGATGTGGGAGAAACGGGAGATCCCCGAGAAAATTTGCTGATAAACAACGTCGTCTTTCACGTTTCCCAATTACGAAAATTGGGTGCCATTCCACACGTTGTTGAACCCGGATCGGCATGGTAAGAGGCGAGCGCCTTAGCCTCTACGCCAACTGTTATTTGTTTACATATATTTTGTGAGTGAGAATACAATGAATACAATACTGTAACATCAATAAATCATCAACACACTATATTGCAGACAGGAGCCAGAAAATACTACAGCCTTACGAAATACTTAACGTACGCTACACTCCTGACATAGTGCTGCGTACGATTTAAACAAAAAAAAATTTAATTAGTATTTTTATGCATTTCTTATAAAATAGAGAGCAGAATATTATTCATTTCTGTTAAACGTATCAGGTTACAGGAACATAACTACCACGCAAATCTAGGACGTGAAAATGTTAAGAAAGTAAACGTATGTATTTAGCTTTTAATAAACACTAAAAAGTATGCGTAGTATTACTACTGACACTGAGTTCGCTGGGACGTACCATAAAGTTTGCTTATTATTTGGTACGTCAGGAAAAATTGGTCTCCTCCAAAAGGTATTTATTTCAGTTCTTCACCTCCTCGGTGATGCATTGATTCAAACAACATGTAATGTTACTGCTACTAACTTCGTCAGTACCACAACCACTTCGATGGCGTTTTGTAAGAAGGGTGATAGCAAGAAATTGCTGTTTTTCAGGAAACAGTTTAAACTGCGTATTAAATACATTTTATTAAATTTTCGGTCGTGTTCTGCACCACAAATTTCACTGATTTTATTTATACGTTAACAATAAACATTTGAAGAATTGTAAAGTGTAAAAAGGGCATTATCAACAAAAATATCGGTTATTTCCTCATTGTTGTATTAAAGCATATCATTTAGTACAACAATGAGGAAATAACCGATATTTTTTGTTGATAATGCCCTTTTTACACTTTTGCTTTTGGGTAATGACATTCGACAGCCCCAACTATTGTTGATAAAGCTGTTTTTACACTAATATTTTTAAGTTATTATTTTAACAAAATATGTACTTATAAATACATTAATAAATGGTTTTAACGTTAGAGCACATCAAAATTATAGCTCGTAATTCTTTCCATTTGGTTACAGTGCATTACTGATAACACAAGTTGTAACATGTTCAGTATTTTTACTACACATGGTAATGTTTTCCAGCACAACAATACATACACTATGCAATCCCTCTTTGTTCAGACTTTTATCTTTGTTTCCAGTTACTTTACATGTTTGTTGCATTGGTAACACAGCCTTTTTTTCACATTCAATCATTCACTGTCATCATCTTCGTCAGTTTCAGCTAATGACCTGAACTGTTGCTATTTTAGGCAAACAAAGATATTCCTGTCGATATCTTGAAGGAATTATCCCTTTTTGGCATAGTCCTAGTAAATCTCTATTTTTTTTCTGATGAAACTGGTAACATATTATGGTACAGTACTGTTGGCACAGGCTCCTGGTTTTTAGCTTCTTTCTTCCTGCGGTTCGTCCAGGACCCAAGATCAAATGATGTTTTTCGCTCCCAGGTGCCATTGAATATTTTACGACGACGATGTCTTTATTCTTGTTGAAAGTTGCTCTCCTAAAATATTTTAAGCATGACTGCATAAACGTTAAAGAATAATGTCTTCTTATGCAGTGAATGTAACATTTTGTCATGTTGATTGTAGTTAAGTATGTTGTTGCGATAAATAACTTTTCATTTTCTTGAACACCACTTACCTAGTAAAATGTCGAAATTTGCTTCACTGTCGCAGACCTGATGTTTGAGATAAAAAGAAATATTTTTGTCCTTATTTCGTTAAATTGTAGAGTTAATCAGGCTTACCTTACTTGCTGACAATTCAGGATCAGTACTGAATGAACATGATGGCTGAGAGTAAACCTCACTCACAACAACAATTAGTCCAGTATTCTTGGTTACTAATTCTTCCGGGTGATCAGAATGTACTTCAGAACATATTTGTATTATTTTCAATGCACTATACATTTTTAAAACAAATTATAAGCATTATAACCACAACAATAACAACATGAAACACCAGTCAACTTCGAATCGCACTGTTCACTACTGTGTGTTTAATTTTATCCATAGAAAAGGGAGTAGTTAATTTTATCCCTCTAAAAATAACCATAGAGAGAAAAGCACATCAAACAAAGATAGCAATTGCACCATGGAGGTAGAGATATTCAGGAGATGTAACGTAATAATCACGGTCGTAGAAGTACAGGTCTGGACACTAGCCTATCTACCAATGATAAGGAGTTGACCCCGTTATGACTGAAAGCGCCACTAGCAATGAAGTGTTGTTTTAACGTTGCAATATAGCGTCGTACTAGCAGTTCTCCTAGTTTGCTCTTTGTAGATCCCTTAGAGTAACTATTACCTCTATGGTAGATCCATTTACGCAATGTTAAAACAACCCCAGAGTTCCAGTGGCACCAATCAGTCATTACGGGGTCAATTTTCAACTCCAGTGTCCAGACCTGTTCCTCTATGGCCGTGGTAATAATAACGCTGGTATTATTTTGCATAGAGCAAAATTCACATTAAATTCTTTGCATGAATAGATGGAAACAACGTCCTTCTTACATTTCAAGACATAAAAAGCACTGTTGATAACGTCCCATTATAATGGCATTATTTTCAATGCCATAGCAGATATGATAACGCCGATTTTACAGATATATTCTGGCCATTCTCCTGAAAACAATCATGCATAAACTTTTTTTTAAATTTTTGTTGATAACGCCCTTCTCACAAAACACCATCGACTTGTAACACTTACCGTGTAGTTCGGGACATTGATTTTGCAGTAACTTGTTAGACTGGTGCAGTTCCCGAACCACAAGGAATCTACAACAACTCCGTAGTAAGGTAGGTCTTTAATCTCGCCACTTCGGACCCACAGCAGATACGACGTATTCTAAACAGACAATGAGTACAACATGATCACTTGTCGGGCACTGAACTGTTCAGAGAATATTAATTTTTCAAGTCCCTAGCGAATATAGGTTCCAAAAAAATTTGTGTGTCACTACAAAAAAAATGTTTTTAAAATAATGGAATGTATAAGTTTGTAATATTTAAACGTACGGCCATACGTTTGTAGTTGCAATGGGGCGAAACTTAAATTAATTATTGTAATCATATTCTTATAAATAAAATAAAATATAATTCTTTCAAATAATTGAAAACAATTTCAACTAAAATAATTTAAGTGGTCGAAACGCAGTTGCCGTTTTTCAATATTTATACAATTAAATTACAGTTCACTCATTTACATTTCTTATGTAAATTTGTAATTTATAAATTACTTACTCATTCTATCAAACTCTTTATTTAAGCTTACTATACAGGATTTTTAAGTTTCCTCTCAAACAAAATCCTTGTAACTGTGCAATAATTTACTTTACAAACAAAAAAAGATTTATGGAAGTACAAATTAATTCTGCTTGGTGTTTCCTCACAAACAAAATCCTTGTAACTGTGCAATAATTTACTTTACAAACAAAAAAAAAAAAGATTAATGAAAGTACAAATTAATTCTGCTTGGAGTGCTTTCTGAAATCGATGTACTATAAAATAAAATATAGAAGCAGCGTGTAATCGAACTCGTATACTCACGAATACCAATACAGTGGCTTACCACTGCACCACGTCATTCAGCAAACCGTATGTAGCTAGAAAAAGTGTTCTTGTAATTGACGAATTAGTGAAACAAGAATACAAGACAGGGAAACAAGTTTTGATTACATGTAAAACATATAGGCATACAGTTAATTTTCCTTAATTTTATTTTAAGTCTAGTGCAATTAAAGACAGGTATGAAATTTAGGTAAAACGTAATTATATTGAAGACAGAACCGTACAATGAAGTTGTAAGGAATTACGTGATATCTTATTACTTCATATTTTCTTTCAAACGTGCGAATGAAAAATGAATCGCAGCTTGAAAATGTTAAACTCTGGTGAGCAATGTGATTTGTTTTTCGTTTTACTTACTTGAATGTTCTTTAAGAAAACAATTACAAGTAATGAATTAGACTCTCTACTATGTCCAATTATTTTTTAAATTTTATTGCAAGATGTTATTCTAATTTATTTAGCTAGTAAATTAGGAAATTGGGTTCGGCACTTCGTTCTTGTTATGTAGAGTTGTAGCACCAAATGTGCATACAGTTGATGTCAGTCATACTGAAATTGCGAGGGTCATAATTGCTTTGAATTTTGCACACAGTTACCCCAACACAATGGTTCATGTTAAAAATGTTGGTTTTTGAGAAATTAGAACGACATGAGCAAAATGTCGGTTATTTAGTAGGCATACTAAACAAACGTTACTATAAGAGTGAGAACCATAAATCTGGGGTGCTTTTGCACCTGTGGGGTGATTTTGTACAACATGTGTGTGCACCACTATACATCAGCTCCTAAATTGTTTTCCTAAATTTTAAATAATTTATCATTGCAGAAAAGCATCTCTGCCCGAGATAGATACCATTAAAAATGTCTGAGCACTATCGACCATCATTTAACATAAAAACACGTATCCTAGCTGACCACGTTTCTCGAGTAGCGGCGGCGCCTCAGCTGATGTTACACGAGTAAAGTCAACATCTATGGTTTTTTTTAAGTCAATGTTTAGAGGACGTACTCGCTTTGTTTTTATAGTTATTTTTAATGAAACAGAGCTGTGAAGGTGATGAGGGTAAAGAAGGTTCGTTTAGGTGAATTTAGCTAGCGCACGTGCATTACATGAGAAATACGGTTTTTCGTACCTACCTCGTAGTTAAAATCGACGAAGTAAGATGCGAATGTTGTCTTACATTCTCGTTCACGTAAGTGACGATATGTCACTTGGGAAAAGGCGTTAACGTAGTCATTTACTAGAAAATCAAATGTTTTCCTAGAACAAAAGAGAAGCGTTTTCAGCGTGAAATATTGAGCTTGTTAGCTATTCACCAGAATTTTCAAGAGGAAAAAAATTAAACAGATCGTGTAATTAAAAGTCATTGACTATGTTAACATACGACTACGGGTGTATGAAATACTTGCTTCTGAGCCCATATGAAAAACGTATATCTGGGCCAGATCTGGCTAGATCTGAAATTTACCAGATCTGGCATCAGGGATAGAGAAATATACACTAGTTCATATCTGGCCCACATCTGGTCAATTTCAGATATAACATTTTTCCATCTGGGAGAGCGAGTAGTTTAAGTTTGAGTTTAAATACACTTTATTTATTTATATAATGCTCATGAACCTTTGATTAAAATAATCAAACATTTTGCTATGTTTATTATTATTAGATTATAATACAGAATTTTTATTTCTTTTAGCTAGTTTCGAAGTAAAGCATTATATTAATATTTTCTAAATATGATTGGTAGAACAATATCTCATAGCATGAAAAACACTAGAAATATAAAAGTAGCGACAAAATATTTTCCTCTTTGCTTTCTGTAATATATACTTAAAGAACAGAAATCCTGACATGTAGCGACAGGTTGCTAACATCATTCGGTTTAGATTCTTATTAGGTAATAAAAACTGCAGGATAACCATGGAATCAAAATATAATGTGAATTACTTCTTTGTTCAAAACGCTGAATATTAGAAGTTTGCAAGATCTCAATAATTGTTACAATTAATCGGGTTAATAAAAATATAAATATTTTAATAATTAATGTTAGACATTCCAGAATTTTCCCAAATATTGTGTTTTATTTATTGATTTTTATTATGCCTTGTTATTTGGAAACTATTAATACGACTTATTCGAAACCTGTGTGTGGTATCACTTATTGTAATATCACTCAAGTTCCGCTACTTACAACACAACTTGTATTTTTTATGTGAATTAGATACAATGCTCTCATTTATAAGTATTACTTTCGCGCATCTTAATATTCAACACTAAGCTACATAGTAAAAGAATACAGGCTTTAGTAGACAATGTCTTGTACACTCGTTGCTTTCAAGCATAAGCCGTGTCTTGCGAATGAAGAACCAGATGTTTGGCCTCGTAGTGCAGCACATCACTTCATTGTCATAACATGAGATTATGTCTGAAGGCCAGAAATTATCGCATCAGTGTAAACAACGTGGTACCAATATTCACAGACAAATAGTTCATATTAATTAAAAATATAAATTGCCAATAATATTGCTGCATAAGGGTGCAAACAACCATACAAATATAGTGAAAACGCACTGCTACTGGAAATAACACATTCGGAATTTTAGCTTTGTTTCACATGTTTGACATATGTCATCACTAGAGACCTGTAAAATTCGCGTTATTTTATATCAGAAGACTGATCTCCGACGGACTGTACGCTCGTACGACGTCTGCCATTAGCTGAATTTGGTGATGCTCGCAGGAGACATTTTCTGGCCAATAGTAGAAGTCTCCCAGTCCTAGTGTGCAGGGCACTCACAGTCAAATAACACCACAGCTATCCAATGAAAGCACGAAACATGTTCAAGAATCTATAAGACAGTGAAGGCTAGTATATCACCAAATAATTACGCGAATTTTTCATGTCTCTAGTCATCAAACAAATAAGGGAACTCTGCAATGATTTGGTTGGGCAATATAACTTCCAACCATTAGCAATTACGTTTTCGAATCCAATCATTCTTATAAAAGTGGCATTCTCAAATACGTAAGGAGTAATATGCTGGCATGAGTAGTATGACTAGTGCGCCAAAAATGTCCTCTATTACTGCGCTACTGCACACGGGTTCCTAGAAAATGAAGTATATGATATATTTCTAACATCTAGTGGTTTTCCCTAAGATATAGGCAACACGAATCGCTACCTATTTCTTGCAGATGTATTCTCAGAGCGAAATACAGGTTGTATAGAAACAAATGCATAGTAATTACATTGCGCGAATCATGGGCTAAAGTGACCAAATGTTTTACAACGACAAATAACGTGTAAAATATGGCAACACTGCACGACGGAAGTCCCCTCTTGTGTCCACGCCCAGATATTATTATATATGGCACTTCAAGTAAACGTAGTCATGAATGGACTACTCGGGATTTAAACCTGCACTCATAATATGCAGATCATCAGACCAGTAGTAAAATAAATAGGATATTTGTGGGAGTGCAAGAGGGGACTAACTATAGTGATATGTTGCCACATTGTGCATATTATATGACATCGTACAAAATTTGCCGCTAAAATTTTCGTCTCCAATCCATCTCATGACTATGCGGTTGTTTCTGTACACTCTGTACATAATACTCTTCCATAAACAGTGATTGCTAGCTAGCAGTTCGACATAAAACCATCAGTTTCCTTGGTGTGTTTGTAGTTTCGTACAGATCCACGTTTCTGAACGGAACGTTATACACGACTTTTTTTTTGTACGAAATATATGTTACAATCTTTGGGAGTGCAAGCCTTTTATTTTAGCTGTGGGATTTGTGCTGGGAAATAATACTGAATTTCAGACCACAGGTGCTTTATTTGACTACATTATACGACACGTGTTTTAAAAGTAAGGTTCGTTTTTTTTTAAACAGAAACTTTTCTGCCAAACAAAACACACCATGGTATAATGACATAGTAACCACGGAAATTGAGACACTTGTCATAGCGTGCAATAAGTTTGAAGAAACTTTGGTATAACTCGGCGCCCTGCGATAAAAGAAACTGTCGCAAAAACTGATCCATCTCAGCACTGTTGTGGAAGTGACGTCATGAGAGTGCGGCTTTCAATGCAGGGATGTCCGATGTAACAATATTGGGGCTGTAGGCCAGATGGTCCAATCTCTCCCATCGCTATGACTAATGTCTCAATGTCAGTGGCAACTATGTCGAAAAATAGTTCAAGGTGTGTAATGCATGACATTATGGTGTATTTTGTTTCGCAATAGAGTTTCAGTGTAAAAAAAAAACCGAAACTATCTTTCAGAACACCTCTCGTATTATTAGAATTTCTGCCTTTCTCCGTTTGGATTTCAACAATTGCAAAACAAATTATTAAACTTTGTCTTTAATTTGGTTTTGTTGTATTCAAAAGAAAAAAATTGATCGCATTACAGAAGCAATGTACAGGAATATTTTCTTTTTAGAGGTAACATTTAAATGACAAGCTAGACAAAATATTAGTTACATTTGTTTACACTTGCATTACTTTAAAGAGATTCCTGTCAGAGCGTAATGTTTTTAATATATAAAAATAAGTTTGTATAGGAATAAACTTTGTCAAACTCAAGTACAAGCTGATAAAGTAGGCCTATATATTTTTTACCTTCCAGCAAATTTACTTTACTGTGAATGTAGCCTACGGTTCAGTTCGTTTTAACTCTAGTGCCTTGCATGAGAACCAGATTCATATTCAGATTCTGATTTTATTGTTCCACAGAGCAATTTAAACATGCTATAGAACTCGTCACATAAAAATATTTAAAAATAAAAAACCGGTTATCTACAAATGTACAGTTCAGTGAATACTCATAACAGATTACATACATTCTGCAGACACATCAATTTAAATCATTTGTTACATTAGAAAATCTAACCAGTATAAAATTAGGTAAAACCTAAATTTTATATACAATACAAGAGCTTAACATTGCCATAATAATAGCGGGTAGCTTATTATAGTAGTACATTGAACAGATATAATAATTAAAGTATGTTACGTCCTAGATGTGTAATATATAACATGTGAAATACACCAGGATTTGTCTACACATACTGCATTTGGTGTCCCCACTGACGTTCTCTCTCCAGTTACAAACCCGTGACCGAAAATAAATGTTTTGGACAGAACAACACATTAAAAACACAAATTATATTTTGTTTATTATAGACTCAGTACCCTACGAACTGTATTTATATTGTCAATGCATAATAACATAATTTAAATTAATTATGACATAATATTTTACAATTATATAATTTTATTGTTTTATTATTATAACTATGTTGAACAGTGTAAACATTTTTACCTTACACACCAAAGGGAGACATTTTTACTCACTAGGAAACAATAAAAAAAAATAAGCGAACCTGAAAAAAAAATGTTATGAGCGTTAAGTATTATTCTGTCTCTGTCGCTGTACCGGGCTACTATATTGACACGCAATGTTTCGTGGTACTGTTAAACGGATATACTTTGACGTCAATGGTAACTTTTACAGATTGAAAATACTTGTTTTTGGTTCATTTAGCGAATAAATAAACCATCCAAGCTAATATTTTAACCCTTAAGTTTGATCCATCCTGATAAGAAATAATTAATTTATATCGTAGATAACCGAGGGCTAGGGTATCGTACCCCGAATGCAGATATTATGAGTGAGAGCACGCAGGCAGCATGTGTACCCCGAAGTATGACATGAAGTAAGGCCTTATGATGGAGAGACGTCGGAATGGGAGGGGCGGGAGAAACGGGAGACCCGCGAGAAAACCCGCCAGGCAGTGACATCGTCTGGCATGATTCACACTTGCGTAAATCAGGGGAATGAACCCGAATTGCATGGGTGGAAGACTAATGGTCTGATTAATCGGCCGCCGCGGTCGCATCGTATTGAAGATTGCCATTTCTTCACTTAATGGTACCGAAATAAAAAGATACATTCAGTCATTCAGAGTTACCCCGTAGTCAAAGTATCCCACTCGACAGTAATTTTTTTCTGGTGACTTGCTTAAAGTACAGCATTAAATAAAATAATTAATTCTGATCTAATATTTTACGAAAAATATTGATGTACTATACATACAGCAGTACTTTTTTAAAGTGACCCTAAAAAAACAATGATCAACAGGTATTTTTTTTATATTCACGTAGTGCACAGAATTCAGGAAATTTCCTATGTTCTTGAACTCACTTAAGTAATGCAAATTTTTTGGTCAGCGGGTAACTCTGTACGGTTTTGCTTCGTTAGTTAGTTTCTATTCATTACACTGTAAAAAATTTGTAATTAAAAATTTTTTTTTGGAAACCCAATAGCCAAAGAAATTCCTTGTAAAACTAGAATGGTTGTCCTTGTAATTAAGTACTATATATATATATATATATATATATATATATATATATATATATGTATGTAAAATTACAAGGAATAGGCTTTTAGCTATACTTTCAAGAAGGGAAAAAATAAATTTAAATGTTCATTGTACTTCATTAATAACACTGAACTTATTTATCAAATAACTTTTGACTAAAGGACGTTTACATGAAGTTACTTTGAAAATAAAAAGAATTGGAAGCACTAAGTTCTAATCGTTCCCCCTGCGCTTAGATCATTCACAGCTTACCCCTAGACCACTGTGACTTTCGTAGTGCTTAGTCTTTTTTTTTTTTTTGCCTGTATATTCAGTATACAGTTCCGTAATAATTATTTCATATAAAGTACACAATTTATATAAACATTCACTTTATTCCGGAAATAAACTTTTCAGTTGTTGTGATCTTTGTATAAGTAATTTCCGGCGTAAACTTAGATTTTTGGTAGACTACACACACACACACACACACACACACACATATATATATATATATATATATATATATATATATATATATATATATTTACTTATTTATTTATTTAAAGTTTTTATGCAAACAAAGTTCTTTCAACATTATAAACTAATTATTTTGAAAGAAAAATGTTCCAACACTTACAAAAGTTTGTATAACTACAAAGAAATGCCTTGTCATATTTTACAAAAAAAAAATTACAGTGCAGGAACTGTCGGTTTACCTATAGGTACAAAGAATTCTTTTGTGGCACTACAAGGTTTACATTTGTAACTTTATAAGCTAATGATTTCACAAAGAAAATATTTGTACTTTAAACAGATTTTTTGTAAAAGTATAAAGAAAATCATTGAAAATTATAAAATTTGTTTAATGAATCCAGTTATAAATTGTCGTCATATTTTTTAGATACTTTTTTTTAATAAATCGTTTTTAAATAAAGAAATTGATATTTTACAATGGACTAATTTTGAGCTACCAGTTAACATTTTGTATTCGTTTCATTGCAAACGTATTCGTAAAAGTTTTCAGGGTGTTATTTAAATATCGGTGTAGGTGACAGACACATGTACTAACTGCATTGTTCAATGTTATTCTATACAGTTATTTTAACGTAATCGGTAGTAATTTTATTGCGAATTATTTTTGGCATCACTGGGAAATTATTTATACAACGCGCCACGATTGGTTGTCCCCTATTCTCTTCAATCTCGCCCTAGAGAAGATCACGGCTGAAACATTTAGTGCTAACTTTAAAGATTTTCCTGTGGGGGGCAAGAATCTCACACACCTAGCCTTTACAGATTGCGTGTTTATACTGCCAAAAACCAAGGAAGAAATGCAGAGAATATGTGAGGTTTCAGAAACTGCAGCCAGCAAGTTTGGACATAATGTAAATGAAACAAAAACAAAGAATGTTCTGCTGAGCCAAGAGAAAGTGCGCCTGAGAAGACGACTTCAGCTGTTAACGGTTTGGAACCGAATGTACACGGGATTTCAAATACCTCGAAACAATATTCACGGAATGAGGGCCACGGGAAACTGAAATTAATGCAAGGATACAGGCAGGTATTCAAAGCTATCACAACCTCGAAAAACTCCTAAAATCACACAGGTTTTCAAGGCGAGTCGAGATTCAACTGTACAAGAAACTGATTCAGCCAGCTGTGTTGTAAAGATGAGGAACACGGAGTGTGAGAAGACAAAATTACGGCGAACGGTTATTATTTGGAGGAAAACGCTAACACTGAAAAATTGCGTATTTGACATAACGAAGAACTAACGGACGTCTATGAACAACCAAACATTGTAGGTGTGATACGAATTAAAGGGGTTAACACAATAAGAATCTTAAACTGTAAGACGTAGACTTAAGAAGAAAGTAGTAAATCGCAAAAAATAGCCATGTAACTACCTAAGTTAAACCCACAGGAACAGACTTTAAATACTGTAATTTTTACTGTATTGTTTATACCGAAGGCTACATTTCAGGGCATTTATCAAATTAATGAGGAAATACTCATAGCGAGGCAAGTAAACGAAGGTTTTTAGTATTTAAAACTAAAAATCTTAAATAATATGATAAATTACAATTATTTTCTTTAAAAATATTAAGTATTGTGTGTACTTTATAGGTTAAAGGAAGACGGCGGATAACGAGTGAAATACCAATAGCGTCATGAGAATACCGACCTCTATCCTAACACGTTAAAATTACGATTTCCACTGTCGAACTTAAGAACTGAGCAGTAACAATTCAAATATGTATCCTTCGGTTCAAAACATTAATATGGAAAATAATTCTAAGGTCTAATACAAGTTTTTAATTGTGTGGGCTGGACACGTAACGTGAATGGACAAGCAACGATGGCCTGTGAATATTATGTACTTCAAACGCCAAGAATCACGGCCAAGAGTAAGACCACATTAGGGCCGAGCGATGGTCTCCGTAAGGATCTTCTTTAGCTGGGGAAAAACACAATCAACTGACGTATTAAAGTAGTGGACGAATCACTGTATCACCACGCAAACCTCTGGGACTGATCGATTTCATTTCAGTAAGTATTAAGAAAATAGAAGCGTCATAACAGGACTTTTAAAACTACCGCAACCCAAGAGACCTTTATTTTGTAAAATAAAATATCGATTAAGGGGTATCAGTACCCCCCCCCCTATTTCGGAATAGTGGAACTTCAGTAATTAATTTGGCCGAAAAAGATTCTATAAAGTTTTATGGTTGACAAGGCAGAGGAAATAGTTTCTTATGTCGTGTACAGTTAGCACTGTTTGACTAGCAGTGAATTTACTTACCTGTGACCAACCGTAGAGAAAATTTACTTTCTTCATCCGGAATATTAAGAAAAAACCTTTGGAAAGTAGTGAAATTGTGCAATTGTGCAATATTTAAGAAGGTAATAGGCTTATCTGCGCCATGTCAGACGGGAAATTGTAATAAATCTCATTTTATGGAACTTACAGCGACAGTTGAAAAATTAGAAGATGGCAGGTACTGATCACCGTTAAAATGGAAATTTTTGCTGAGTATGTATTGAGCGGGGTTTATGTTGAGATTTGTTTATGGAAGGAGCTTAGGAGAACAGTGAAATGGTTGATATTAAACACACTCCGAGAGAAAAAATTATGGAAAATTCATAATAATCTGTAATAATAGACTACGTATGCAACAAAATAGTCATCTCCAAAACATCCACAGAAGAATTTAAAGTTATTTGGCATAATATGAGCAAACTAGAAATATAATTGATGTGCTTTATTGAAAGAACTGGAATATAAGTCTCAAATATGCCAGTTCAAGCAGGTAAAGCAGCAGCGCTGTAATTCTCTTCGTCAGCTAGATCATTCGATACGGTGACACAACTTTAAAAAAGGGCGGGAAATCGTCACACTACCCGGTTGTATTACAATGATATTGAAATTATTGTATTTTTAAACCAACGTAATTTTCGAATCGAAGAACTCGTACATTTCTTGTAACAAATTTATCATAATTTGTAATTTAATTTTGTAGCAATAAGCCTTACAAATTTTCAGAATTTTGCATATAAATTACCACAAATTTTGTAACGAAAAAACCCAAAATTAAGACAATTTTTTTTTTTGCGAATTAACGGCGCATTATTCTGCAAAACACCTACATACTAGTGTGCTTCGTATGACTATACCATGGTCTTAAATTTTTCAAACCATCCCGTTAAAAAGTTTTGAGATTTTGCACCGAGCGATAAAAATTACCCGGCATGGCCTTAAGAAACCATCCCTGTAGATAAATTAAGCTAGGCATATTTAGGGAAACAATTGAAAACCAAAATATAATTGTCGGAATGAGGAATCTATCCCGAATGCAGTCGGAAGCGAGATCGCCTCGTTCGGTTTATTGAGAAGGAATGTACTTACACTGGACTGGCAGACCAAGCTGTAATAAACACCACTAAGGCAACGGTAAGCGAGATCATGCTGCCTGTCAACAAACGCTAAGACTGCTGTAGGTTCTTTGACAGGTGACAAGTTAAGTATATATTTACACCACTCAGCGATAATAATATGACATAGTTCCAAGTCTAGCAATAATTAATCACATGTCATGAATTTCTGATGTTACACAACGGTAAAATGTGAACGAACATTAACCTAGTAAATTTTGGTAGCACATCAAACTGATAACTTTGACTGTAAATAAAGAAAACTATTACGTAAGATGATAACGGTCGTCGAACTCGTCACCCGTGACGGATGTGCCACAGATTATGCACGCAAGAATGTCGTCCTCAAAAATAAAATAATTAAAATGATATTATTTTAGCTACGCGACACCTATCTTAGCCGTTATTTACCTGCAAAAAAAATTAAATGGGAATTGCCCAACACAAGATTTTTTTTTCGAACTACCAAATACTTAGGTAAAACGTTTGTAAGCTTTCTTACAAGCACTCTGGGAAACTACGTGTCACAAAAATCCCACCGAAAAACATATTCCAACTTAACATTAAAATGTAACTCCTTTTAAGGGTCATAAAAAACATTCACGTAGGTCCTATTTACACTTATCACTGTTCTTTAACGTAATTTGCAAAAGAAGGGAACAAAAGTAAATACTGTTTGCACTGTTAAATATTTTCAATTTAATTAACCCGAATAATATCTAATTATAACACTAACACAGCATACTTTTATAAATTTTTTTGAATTCGTGTCTATATTGTGTAACATAGCATTTTCGCTAAGTCACTGCATTGGTAAAATTAATGTTAATATTGTTTTCTTTTAATTCTTAATACGTGTAAATTTGTTTGCTTTGATCTGAAAACACATATTCTAGGTGAAATATTAGCATATAGTGTATGTTTTGTCTTTGGTGACGTAAATGTGAAATTTTATTTATATTTTATATTTGTGACTGCTTCCACAAAGATTTGTTAGTAAAATCTGTATGTGCTTTGGATAGTAACTAACTGAATATCGAGAAAATTGTATACCTAGAAAGTGAGTGTAGGTGTGCTATGCTGGGAACAACGAAAGAAGGAGGACTATGGACAGAACGTTTTTGGCTTTATAAAGGGTAATGATGGAGATTCAGACGCTTTGGTACGTTGAAAAGAAATGCAGTATTTTAAACTGAATTACCTATTTCTGGTAAAATCTGTCTACGTTCTTCAAGTAAGTATTCTGCCCTTGGTATTTGTGGAACTTCGTACCAGGTGCACGCGCTGTATTTAAACTGAATTACAGCAACTACAACTACAGAGCCGTGGTACTGCCGTACGGTCATTACAAGGAATTCCAAAGCCGC
>PNEQ01133356.1:0-18053 GCA_003012365.1 Medauroidea extradentata | reverse complement strand
TTACATCGTGTACAAAGCAATTTGAACAATCACATATGTATGTGCAAAGTACATTGCGACCATCAATTTGAGCATTTTCTGTTTTATAGACACACGGAAGTGAACACGCTGCTGTTGTCTTACGCCAACACACTACAACACTATTAAAACATTCCATATTTCACCAAATTCTATTTGCCTTATGAGACCGGACTTATGAGACATTCTGTATACAAACACATATATGCAATAGTAGCTGGTATGTTTTAATTTTCAAAAGTACGTTCCAATATTTACACAGGTTTTAATTTGCTACAAAAGAAGACGAAAACATGTTGTGCACTGTTCACCTAAACTCAACATTAAGGGCGTTGTTACCAGTTAAAGATGAACGTTTAAAACCTTGTTTTCCCAAAATAAGGGAAACTACGCAACATACAAGAACAACATTGTCAGCATTGCTTAACGCTATTGGGATCTTCAAACCAACAGCATATGATACTTGACATCTTCCACCCTTAGGAAAATAGCAGGGGTGGCTACCCCCTAACTGCATACAATATTTTTACCGTCAGGTTTTCCATACATTTGAAGGTGGTTTGTTGAGTAATGTTACCTGTGTAACAATAAAAGTGCTCCTGTTGCATAACTTACAATTTTGTCTCGTGTTTACTTGTCACGTGAGAATGTCATATTAATTCGGTTGGGCTCTGAAGAAAGGCAAGGACTGAGGAAAGAGATAAAAATGTATCATATCATAAATCATATCGTCGTGAACAGCTTAAATTTACATTCTTGAATTTTTTTAAAATATCTACAATATTACAAATAATCTTACTATTAACATCAACCATTTTTTATTTTACTTTGTACTGTATAATATCCTAATGATACACCTTTGTGTTTTCAGGAGATGTAGTAGTATAAGGGCGAACGAATTCTTTGATTCCTACAAAAAAATAATTATTAATAACCTCGTAGAAGGGAAATGTGGAGCTCCGATCCAGCCTTACTTCGTTGATATTAAGGTATGTCATATTCTCAGTTCGTCTTCAATTTTTCTCTTATCAATTTTATTTAAATAAGACTGTCGCATCTTAAAACAATGCCGTTAAGTATTTTCCCTGCTATAAAATATACTAACGCAGTGAAATTGTTACAGTTAATAGTATCAAGCTGAATCACTGGAGTCAAACATTCAAAGGCCTAGGCCTATATGAATAAATCCCGTGTATTACAACTAATTTCAGATAGTTTTAAAAAATATATTTTTCCTATGTTTTGTGTGTTCATCTCAATTTGACAAGAATTATTGGGAAAGGATAATGGTTATAGGTACCTTACTTATCGTATAACATTTTCTGGCAAACTGGCCTTTGCATTACCGTTATATTTCCGTAAATCTCTCTTATCAAAACCGCTACAAATGAAAGCATGCAAATCTTGTTGAAATCCCACTTTTATTTTTAATGATACGACATATTAAAACAAATGACTTCATTTAAAAAATACGTACTTGTTTATTAGTTACTAACTCTAGAAATTGCACTATAAAAATTCCACTTATTCAACAAAATACTTTTATTCAAAGTGCAGTATGTGTAAAATTGTAATTTGTGACAGGAAAAGCGTGATCGAGGTGAGTGTATTTAAAATTATCTTGCAGTATTCTATTAGGTCTTGCTGTTCTTGTCAGCTGGTAGAAGTTTTAGCTTTATATACTGAAAACAATTATTATATTTTGTAATATTCCCACACAAATGACATCAATCTATTTAAAGTTGAGAAACATTGGCTGCAAGGCAGTGGCTCCGCCATGACCAATAAACTTTACAGGGAATCATTAATTTATATGAGTCCAACTACATTCGGCTTACTGATGCGTTGCACTATCGTTTCATATTTTCATTACTGTACGTATCTCAAAATCAACATTTTAATAAATAATAACAATAATGATTCACAGTTCGAGGGCTCCGTTAGTGTAAATGGCCTTACTAACATGCATTTTAGCATGTGATACCATGTTATTACATTAAGTGTTGCTTCGTATTAGTATGCTATCTGCTTGTGAGTTTACGATACTCTGTGAATGGTAGCTACTTGCATGAAACACCTATTTGTGCTAAAAATTAAACTCTCCTTTCCACATCTCTCGCTATTATCTAATTTTGTCACATTTATTGAGAAGAACGGCACATCTCTGTCATAACTATGTGGTCTCAAATGTTGAACATGTCTTTCAGGTTCAGTATATCAGACTGTTTGAAGTGTCTAATGTACCTTTGATTTTTTAGCGCCGACACAGATTCTCATAATTCTGACACGCAAAACCTTTAGTGTCCCACGACTTATCCATCTGATTTATTTTTGAACGGAAATTACACTGAATATTTTCCAACAAAGTGCTGAAATCTGGATGAAATATCAAGAGAACTTTTAGAAATAGAAGAAACAAATAAATAAGGTTCTCGTGGTAAACTGCACCATTTTCTTGGACACGCACTATTTTCAAGCGAACATTGCTGAGTTGATGAAAATCCCACTGTTAACCAAAATAAATAAATATTTGGTTTTACTCTGGAATATATTGTGCAGCTAGTCGAAAACCGCTTGCAGCGGCATGCATTCATAATAATGGCCTATATCACATTAAGGCAGCAAATTTTATTTCGAAATAAAATATGGGACAACATAAAATACTTTGTATTGCACGCTGAGTTAAAGAGACAGATTGTTTAACAACACAGGGGCTTGCCGACACGATGACTAGTTTTGCATCATTTTACTTTAAATCAAAACGTTGACGTAAGTAGGTTCTAGCAAACACCACATCGTAGTAAAACATAAAATTTGGAAGTCAATATTTTTTAAAAATATATTACCTTAAGTAAATCTAATAAGCTTTTGCTGTATATATGAGGGGTTTGGAACAACATTTCAGTTCACATAAAAAACTACGTGGACCAAACTTGTAACTTCACAGATAATTTTACGTAGCAGTGTTATTTTTACGCAAATTCCTAGTTAAAATTGAAAATTATTTGCCATTTTATAACTGCACTTGGAAGAAAAGCATTTTTGCAATGAAATCACTGTATTATTACAAATAAGACGTGGTAATAAAACGAAAAATTGCACGCAATATTTCTGTCTGACATAGCGTTTCTACACAAACATTTAACAATGTAATTTTTATATCGACTTTGTAGCAAATATGTGTGTGTTTGTGTGTGTGTGTCTATATATATATATATATATATATATATATATATATATATATATATATATATATATATATATAGCGTTTTGAAATCAATGCTTCGTACGCACTTTTACATTAGTAGTAACATTGGTGGAAAATTACACCTTCTGTCGTTGTTTTCCGCACAAAAATATAAAATTACCAAACGTTTGTCTGTACAACTTAACACGTATTTTTAAAGGGCACTACATATGTCACACTATGTCACATTAATTTAATTTTGAGATTTTGATAAAACGCCAGAATCAGTTTTTTTTAACAAGCAACGTATATTTACAATAGCATAAAATATTATAACATGTAAAATTAAAGCCAGTTTAATTTTAATATCAAGTTACAAACAAATAAGAAGTTCTTCTAGTTTCACACATATATTTTACAATTACAACGTGCGCTACCTGACTAATGTACGGATTAAATCAATCCTAGCGTTTCCTAAACAATTTTCTTCAACTCATTTAATCAAAATCATGATTCGGTTTTGGTGTCGATCTTAAGATAGTGGTTAACGGTAAAAATAAAATAGGTTATTTTATTTTCACCACAAAACCTCTCCGATTAACAAGAAATTTAGCGGTTACGTCTTGTGACCTTTCAGATCAAGTTTTTACCGACGTGTCTTAGAAATTGAAGAGATTTTTAGTGTAGGAGAGCCAGTGATTCGTGTTTCTGAAAGCTGAATTCTTATATATTGCGTACATTGTGAACAATTAAGTCGAAGGAAAGTTCCAGACCAAATTTTTTCCCCTTCTGTTGTTCCTATAAAAATGAGAGTATAGTAAATTTTTGTAAGAGAAATCTGTTCCAAAAATTATTATAGTTGTGACGCAAGGTCCTTCCCAATATTTTGTCATTTCCGAACTCTGTTGAAAAGCTTATTACGCAAAGTATTTTACTAGAGACCTAGAAAATGCGTTATATTACATTCAGCCAATATTTTGTGTAAATTAGTTATGCACGAATTTTTAGCAAAAGTAGAAGTGTCAAGTATGCACCATATTTAAAACACTAGATTACAACCGTTCAAGCAATGCAAGAATTGTTTGATATCGTTTGAGGGTTGTATACATACAAATGCTAAATATAGAGTCGTACTTTCTTAAACACAGAGTATTAAACCAGGTATGTTGAGTCAATTTTGACTGAATCTGACCGATGAAGGGCATGATAGTATAGAAAATTTCAATGGTGCTGTATTAGAACTTAAAAAATTATATAGACCACTGGCTAAATAATGGTGGAATATTTCTCTGCTAGCCAAAATTATCACACATCTTACGTAAATACGTAACATACGGCAATGACCTACGTGGTGCTTCGAATGATTTACAGATGGTTTGAAAGAAGTGTTTTGCAAAAAAATAACTAAGTATTCTCCATGGTGTAAGTCTACTACAACATTACCATGTAGTCTACTATTTAAAAAATCGCGCTGACTCTATAAACTATGTGTTGAAATCCTCAACAATAATTAAAATAGCTTTCTATTAAGGCATGTACATCTTAAATGCACTTACTTGGTACAAACAAAATATGTCAAACAAATTCGTGAATTTCTACACTGTAGCATGAAGTAAAATTACAGGTTTGCCGCTTGAAGTTTTCCACCTTAGTTACAAGATTTATATGTTTGATTAGTTAAATTTTTTATTTCTTTACTTAACTTTATGTATGGTGTTTGCCAATGTGGGCGTACTTTTCAAAAATAAGGTTAAACACCAGCATAAAGCCATTGTTAGACAAACAAGGGTTTGGATTAAATATATCAGAATATATTGCCGAATGCTGCATCATTCAACTTAATTTAAATAGTCTAATACACCTGGGATTTCCTCTATCCCAAAACTGAGAACAAATGTCTATTAAATCAGAATAACAGTGAATATTTTTTTTAATAGTTGTAAATATATAATTACTGTAGTTTATTTACTGGTGGTGGACATGTGTACTTTTGTATGTATTCTAATTTTCGGCGTTTCAGGTTAAATATTTTTACGTAACATTCCCTCCCTTTTTCAAAATACGTGCACATCAGTTTGTACAAATTTCTATCACGTAGTTTTTTCGTACTCAGAGATCTATGGTGTCTGTTTAATATTTTTTTCTGTGCAAAGAATTCTTCCTACCTGCTGAAGGTGACCAATGCTTCGCTTGGCAGCTTCTTCACAGTTGAGCGAAAAGGAAACGCAATATGGCTGGGTAATGCTACTAACTTAGAACTGTACTGCAAATTCACGGGTACAGGATTTACGGTAAGTACCATAAAAACTTTACCTTATCTCAGTTATCAGAACCAAGCGCAACTCTCACTAAATAAATATTTTATTTTGGTTGGACGTTATTATTACAACTTGTGTAAAATTGTAACTTAACCGGTCCATGTTGTTGATATGCCCTGACCACAAAGCTTGCTCAACATTCTACAGGTTTGATGGTGTTGTCATACTTGTAAACGAAATGTCTAGTACGATAGTATTCTGTGTGTCATCGAGAGCTACTTGAAATGGGATTAGTACCGATTCCTTCCTTGTCAATGGGCACACAACTTATGTCAGTGAATTTGGATTCGTGATTTGAAGTGTCAGCTGAAGAGCGAACGTTTTCTTCTTTTTAAAATGCAATGTATTATAAAATTCAAATAAGTCTATAAGAAACTGAATGATAACCGAGCTATTTTATTATCTTCTATTGTACACGGTTGTATTGTCTACTTATTGAGCTATCCAGAATGTACATTTAAAGAAAATCAACTCCACATAAATTTAAATGTGAATTTTATGTCTTGCGTACAGAAGTTTGAATATACATTCACAATTTTTCGTTCTGGAGAGTCTAATTGAATACTAATACAACTGCACATTTTCATGAAATATTGTGAAAGTAAATTCTGTAGTAAAGTGCTTGCAAATTTGTTGAGACTTAAACATTAATACTTGAACTGTCTTTTATGCCAGGTCTACTACAATGCTACCGTGTACAAAGCAGACAAACACAGTTATCACAAGTCCACAAGCTGCCTCATAACTGCCAGCAACACAGGACATGCATTATCCGCGGCCAAAACATTGATAAAAGACTACAACGGCACAGATGCCGTACATGTCTACCCGGCAGACAACTGGGCGCTCGTTGTTGAAGAAATAGACATTTACAAATACAGGTAAGCCCAGTATTGTCTCTGCTATATTAACTCAAACACACAGTAGGTGACCATTAAAAAAAATCCTACTAGAGTATGCACGGTTTCCACAGTCACGGGATCAGGTTTTGTGTATCATCAAAGATTATTCATGTTTTCATGAACGTTTGAAATTTTATTAACGGTTTAATATGATGAGAACGTGTGTTATAGATCGTTCGGGATTAAGTGAGCACTATGGATGTAACCACTGAAAAATATCACTAGTCATTACAGCACTGAATTCAACATTAACCATAGTTTCCTTATTGTTTGTGTGGTTGGCAGCGAATTACTGAATATAGTTCCGTGTATTTTCCCATTTTAATACAGTAATACAGTAATAAAATGAACTAAAATCAACATAACCTTATTCTACATGGTTAATTATCTCTTTTTTATTTTTTTACACAACCATGCAGATTCCTGCCGATTGCACAATTTATGATGCGCAAGCGTTAAGTGACGAGTCCACAGAGTTTAGGCGTTTGCCGTCTGTAGCCGTTACACGCGGAAAGATGCAAATAGGCCGAAAATAGAAATTTAGCAGGTTTATTTAAGTGCTCACTTCATCCCTAAGCTGCCTATAAATTTTTCACTAAATGCCACTTTCGCAAAATGTGTTTCATATGTTGAAAACTATTTATTGAATTTGACTCCTTTGTAAATTTTGATATTTGCAATTTTATTTTTTAAGCCAAATGGTGAAATTTATTCTGTCAACTGCCGCTCATCCTGCTCGAGAGTAAGGTACGTGAGGAGTAGATTGAGAAGTAATTCTCGTGAATTCTTTCATACCTTTAAACTTTACACTTTTCACTTTCTGAAAATTTGAAGATGAAATTTTTCTCCTAAATACCATACCTTCGTGAGGTTTTATAAACGCTTAGTGACTGAACCCTCACACGTTATCCATAAAGCTCCTCTCAAATATACCTGAAAGTTTTTTCTAGTCCTTCAAAAAATCTTATGTAATATGAAAAGACTTGAAATGTGTTTTCGATTTTTCCTCCAAATCTATCGAGCCGATCGAGACATCGAAGTGTTTTAGATTGATATTTATGTAAATATCCTAAATATAATTCAAATATATTTACCTAAATCTACCCCAAAGAGGCAAAAAAAATAGGCAAAATTTGTTTTAGATATATAATCGATAAGTATCTACTCTAGTGATTCTTATTACAAAATAACATGAAACATTAACAGCTAATATTATTTTAAAATAAAAAATATGTATAAACGAGTCCCGCTGTTCGTATGGAGCTCGTTTGGAAATATATACAGTACATTACGCAAAAAGATTTTATAATCAGTAATGTGAAATAAAGTAATACTGGTCGATTTGCTGTATGTTAAGTATTGAAGGGACTAGAGTTCAACAACACAAGTTTACAAAACTTATTGGTACCCGCAACAAATGAAAGAACGATATAACTACCCTTCACTGACTCTACTGTATGAGTCACGCCTTTTCGTAATAACTAGGACTACGGTAGCTGTATGCAACGAAACCAAATATTTCGTGTTGTCAATAACCTACCTAATAGAATTACTGTCCTATGTTTGCCCAAGCACGGACCGTTTCTTCAACTATGTAACATAGAAAATTAACGAATATAGGAGGGCTATGTTTTCCTTTCCATGCCTATATGTTATGAGTAGAGATGACGGTATATCGCAAAAATTATTTGTGCCAACATATCCTTGAAACGCTGTATATTCTTGCGACATGTATGATTGGGTGATGTAGTCTGACACAACTTAGCTGTCTGCAGACCAATAACAGGTATCAAATATTACAATAGCGGAAGTTTTATTTGCTCAGTCAAATAGGGTAACAGCTCCAAGTACAAGCTAAAGCCACGTAATCTTCTGGTAACCTGAACGTGTGTTGAAATCCAGCAAACAGTCAAGTTTTCCCGCGATAAATCATCATCTCTAGTTATGAGTAGAGGCCAGCAAATTTCGCTGGTTCAGCGACCAGCCGGCTGGACTCCACAGTCCTGTGTACATTCTGTCCTCAGACACTAGTTAATTGCACTGTAAAAGAAATTTTGTACTTTTACAAAGAAAATCCTAGGAAACCCAGTTGCCAAATAAATTCCTTGTAAAACTGCAATGGCTTTCCTTGTAATAAAATACAAAGTATATGTTTGTAAAATTACAAGGACTAGCCTTGTATCTGTGCATTCAAAAAGGAAAAAAAAATAATTTAAGTGTTCATTGCACTTCAGAAATGAACTTATTTTTCAAATAACTTTCGAATAAAAGACGTATGAATGAAATTATTTAAAAAAAAAAAAAAAAAATCTCGGGAGGCGCTAAGTTTCGAACCACTCTTCTCACACTTAGAATCCACGCATCGTACCTTTTTTTTTTTTTTTTTTAATAAATGTTAGGCTCCTTGGCGAGGACCGCAACATCGCCAACGAGCCAAATGACCCCCCCTTACAGCTTTATTATAAGACAAATACCCAGTTGTGACAGTTTTGTCGACTCGTACAATTGAAACTACGCAAACGGACAAACACAGATTTTACACCCAGCCGGGCCTGGGAATCGAACTCAGAACCCATCGTATCTAAGTCTGTTGCTCAACCAACTGTGCTACAGGGGGGGGGGGGTTGGCCCCCTGGACCACCGTGGCATATGTATCGCCAAGTCTGTATTAATTTATATACATTAAATATACAGCATAGTAATACTTATTTCTTTACAAGCACGCAATTAATTTAAACATTAACTTTATTCCAGAAAAAAAACTTTTCAGAGGTTTTGATCTTTGCATAAGTAATTTCCGCTGAACTTAAGATTTTTGTAGGCTACATATTATTTTAGTTTTTTTTTTTTTTCAAATAAAATCCTTTTAACATTATAAGCTAATAATTTTACTAGAAAAAATATTCAACGCTTACAAAAGATTGTACAAACCACGAAGAAATGCCTTGTCATGTTTTACAATATAATTTACAGTGCAGGAACTGTCGGTATAGGTACAAATATTGCCTTTGTAACTTTATAAACTAATGATGTTACAATGACAATGTTTGTACTTTTACAAGGATTTGTAAAAGTACAAAGAAACTCCTTGTAAATTTTGCAAAAAACTTTTAGAGTGTGGCTGTTGCTTCAGTAAGTGGCCAGAGTTGATCTGACGAGGCAGCAAGGGAATCAAGTGAGTGTTTTCATGCAGGAAACAGTAACAAAATCGAGAAAGTTATTATAATGTACGGGAGTTGGGAAATTTCTGGGTCTCTAGTTATGGGTAGAGATGTGCGAAATTCGGTCAGTAACCTGAACAGACTCGAACGCAGTCTATAATGTCATTAGTAAGGAAAGGAAAATTTTGCAAATCCAACGACCTACAGGCTAGAATCTATTGTTCTGTACATACTAAAGCCCCGACCATTAGTCCACTAGCTGCTGCTACTCAGTGAACAGCAGACAACGAACGAATAGACGAGGCTTGAGTGTGCATAGTACAATGGAGTGTAGCCTGCAGGTCATGGTATTCACGAAAAGTTTCCTGTCTATAAACGTGTAAGACTGCTTTACATGCGATTCGACTTTATCTTTATAAGGTGGAGTTTTTAATTACCAGCCAAAAGTGTCCACGCCACCAGCCACTACATCGAGGTAGCGAATAACAACTTGCATTCTATCTGCTGTCACAAAATTCAGCGAAATTCATATGTCTCTAGTTGTGTAAATAAACCTTTATTTTTTTCCTGTACGAGCACGCCTTGGTGCACGTTTCCTCAAACGTCATGTTTCCAAAGGGTCTAGAACGTATTGGGCCTAGTGCTGAGACTCACTTAGGCTACCTTCGTCCTCCGACAACTCGTTACAATAGAAGGGTGTGAAAACTAGGAGCAGTGAGTTATGAACTAAGCTCCGGCCACAGGTGACAACGAATAAACATACTAGAAAACCATAGTCCTAGTTTTCCACTCATCCGTAATTTTCACGTTTACAAGCACTTGTTAGTAACATTCATGGGAATATCTATTCCTACATGTAAAACAATGAGTAAGTGCCCTGCTTTACTTAGTTAAGTAGCTATTTTGTTGTTTGCCTGTTAGTTTTCATCAGCCTTTTGCTTAAAAGGGTGTGGTACATAATTCAACGTTAAAAGCATTAATCTATAACTATAGGTTCCTTGAAGCTAATTTGCGAAAATTCAACAATAGCAATCCTAGAAAACAGTTTTAGCCAACGTTATAAACAAAAGTTTTTCCAGTTTCCAGTTTTACGAACTTCTGAGGCACAATCTCTGACGCCGTATCTCCGTGCATTTAATTGCGGCGCAAGAGATCACGCGTAACGAATTAGTACTTTGAACCCGGCCTTTCATGATCTGCGATTCATCTTATAAAACTGTTCCACTATCGGGCATTTAAAATTACACAACCTGTCACTCACTAATGATTAAACTCTTAAAGTCTTAATTTTGTGAATGATGAAACTGAAATTGCAGTTCCTTGCGAGGTACTTGTCGTCGCGTCTAGTGTCCGATAGAGACGTGGCCTCGACTCTATCAGTGCGGCGGTCGCAAAGAACGCAATAATTCAAAAGTTCTCTTAATCTCGTCAAGATTTTATGTCCTAAAATCGTTCCGTTTTAGGACGTCACTTCTGTAAGGTTCCCGCGGCAAAGTTTATCAACATTTATTTGTCCGCGAAACAACTATTACGTCAAACTAACGTGACTCTATTCCCAATACGAATCGTGAAAGTACTCAGAAATCGGTCAACTTCCTCACAGTTAAACTTTCGCAAATTATCCAATATCGATCGATAATTGGCAGCGCCAGCGTCTATTTCTAAGGCCTCCGCAATCTCCTGCCAAGATCAAAACTTCCAAAAATTGTATAAACTTAAATTGTAGCTGACCGTGCGAATCTCCTTTCGAAGGGGTCCACGGGCAACTGCCGCAATCCGGCGTCAACACTCCCTGACAACCACAACCCTCGCGATCTCCACGTTTCTCAGCTGACCAATCCCAGATCTTCCCTGAATAACAGGCCACGCCCCGTCTCGGCGACTATTTCACGACACAGGCCCTCCACCATTTATTCTTTGAAAATTATTTAAATTGCTTACATAAATCTTACATTGCATAATGACACAGATTTCCCACATGCGATCGTTTCCTTTTAATTTTGAAACTGTTTAAATACCATATACTATTAAATTTATTTTCATTTTTGCCATCAGCGTGGCCTCTGCTTGTTCGACGTCATTTTGGAAAGTTAGGGGGGGGGGGGAGAGAAGAAAAGAGCCTCGTTCCAAATTCTCTCGCTGTCTCTCAGAGTGGTTTAAAAGGGGTAAGGGGTTACACTGCTGGAGCATGGCTGGGCCACCAGCGAAGTTTCTTCAAACAAGCAAACCAGCCCTTCTTTCACTCATTTTGAGACTCCCTGGGGATGCGACAAACCTCGGCGACACTTTTTTCGTGACCCCTCGCAGAGCTCATATTTTCTGTAATATCCATCTCGACCCTGTCTCGAAGTTTACCAAACACACTTTCAGTTCAGTCTTTATGCTACACATCTATCCTAAATACATATAATTTATAAACATCTTGAAATTTCGCCCATTACATATTTTGGATAAATACTTACTCATAAAGTTAGCAAATGCCATTATCTAGGATTGTCATTGAGTATTTCATCCATATTGGCTTCGAAAAAGCGTAGAAATAAATTGAAGTTTGCATCGTTTATTTGTGTAACATGCACTCTAAACGTGTGAGATTTAACATTATATTTAGCTGTTCTACTGTTTTTTCAAAGTAGAGCAAATGTAAGAAATTTGTGTGAGTAGAAGCAAATAAACTATAGGCACGAATGTTAAAGGCGTCCTTTCTTATAATTATGACGCAAACATCTTTTGGGAGGAAAAGTGGGTTAATTTTTCTTGTTGTGGTTACATGTGTTTTCAGCAATTGGAATATAACTGCATCGTGCCCTGGCGCCACACGTTGCTTGGTCGCGAAGGTGAACGAAGCAATCAAGAAGTATGATCTAGTGAGGAAGCGAGATGCATATTATGTTGCCTTAAAAGATTGCATACTTGATGCTTTGGATGAGGTTGAAGTAGCTGACTACCTCGACGAGTAGATTCTCCAGTGAAGAAAGACTGTTATTTCGACGATATACAAAAAAAAATTGTGCGTTTTTATTATTATGATTTTTACTAGGCTCAGTGCAATAATATTTACGAAGTGATTTAAAATTCTTGTTACAAAAAACGTTAGAAGACTTACATTAAAGAAAAATAATTGTAATTTTCATTTGTTTTTTTTTTCTAAACCTTTAAACCTTCCCATAAAAATACACAATTGTAAAGAATCACTTCGATTCAAAATATCAGACTGTGTTAGCTACATAAAAGGGAACTTCTTGTAATATGTTTTTGAAGTACTTGCCGTAATTTATTTTTAAAAGACAGACTAACAGTTGAACAACAAATGAATCTGTTGTCTCGTTATGTTGAAATTACATAGGCTACATCAGATAAAAATGAATGTAAAGTATTTAGAGCATATCTGTAAACATAGAACGTACGTTTGACATTACACTATATGTTTTAATCATGCTGTTGAGATTTCGGAAAAAAAAATATTTTGACTGCATGTACTTGTTTCCATTCTTTAAAATTTGTAACCCCATGTTTAAAGCATATCCGCTCTTATTGGTAGGTGCATTCTTAAATATTCTTATTCTGCGTCACTTAGTCATATCACTAAGTGTCAATGTGATAAATATTAAGGTAAACTATACAAACTTACTTACTTTATTTACTGATTATGCATCTGACATAACACGTCAAACAACAACGACAAATTTCATATGTTGACAAACTATTCAATGTACAGTAATATTTCTGAAACCGTAACTGTAATGAAGAAACACATCGATCACAAAAAAATTATAAATTAACAGATACGAACTTAAATTTTTAACATTTCAAAGCTAATGATTATAACTCTTAAATTTCGCTTTATTAGCTGCATTTTCAGCACGTTGTAATTATCTTCCACCAGAGATCTTGTTTTCAAGACTGAGCAACATAAATAAATTAAAATATAAACTGTTCGTATTGCTTCTTGTAAGAACTATAAAAATGCTTACATCTACCTTATCATGAATGCGGTATATATGCTAAGCCAGTTTTCGTAGAAAATATTGGTGTTGTCTTACTTTTTCAATACGAATGCACATATACACACACACACTATATATATATATATATATATATATATATATATATATATATATATATATATATATATATATATATATATAGCCTATATGCAGTGTGTTCCAGGAGTAGACATCATTAAAGGAGTGGGTGATATAGGAGCCTAAGACCTACCAAATTAACCCAACTTGTATTGTCCGATTCGCAACCGTCTAAAAGTAATGACATTTTTAAGAAAATTCGGCTGTACTGTACCCTGAGCTAAGTATTTACTGATGGTGGAAAAAAGTAATGGTACGTATGGAACGAAATTTGTACACATCAAAGGTGTTTAGGGTCGTCACAAAAACACATTTCACGTCACTGAGTTTACAGCTTCATGATGTAAAAAAATCATTTTTACAAAATTTGTGTTTGGTTCTGAAAGATGCCTCTAAGTTTGCACTAGGTAAAAAAAAATTATCAATAGGTCACACAAATGATCACCCGCCATTGAATATTAATGAGTAAAAAGCAGTATTTTAAATAACATACGTCGGTGCAGTAAATGCTAAAACATAACGCAATGCAGAAGATTCATACAATGTAAAATCAGCTATAAGGTGGAAATTAGCATGTGCGTAAATAATTAGTTATATCTTTATTGAAATAAAAATATTACACAATATTTGAAATTATTAAAACGTATTTTGAATGTAATGTGTTTAGTTTGTGAGGATTAAATGGAATTTTGTTAATGAAAGTGGTAATAGTCAGTAACTTCATGAAACAAAATTGATGTTATCGAAATGGAAAGTTTAGAAAAAAAAATTACGTCACCAGACACCCTAACGTAGTTGCTCCTTTATATTCATAGCGGCCGCGGTTATGTAGAGGCTAGTGCGCTCGCCTCCCATCATAGCGAACTGGGTGTAATTCCTAAATATCAAACAGGCAGATTTTCTGCATTTTATTAACAATACCATATCTTTACGTAAAGACTAATTGTTAATAAGCTCTACATCTTGGGTGTACAGTTTGTATACAGTCACCTACATGTCTTGCAGCAGATCATGACATCCTAACAAAAACACGTCTTTTCTAGTCGAGAAACAATGCAAGGTCTTGATCCGAAGGAAACGAAAGGAATGTAATGGAGTGATTTTTACAGCTCTTGACAGCATTGTATTGTAAGCCGATGATGGCGCCAGCCCCCGTAGTGAAGTCTGTAAAGAGCCGGTCTGTCGTGCGAGAGGTCCCCGGTTCGCATCTGGGCCCGGGCATGTTTGTTGTGTTGTCCTTCACCTCACGTCACCCTCGGCGGCTCTTAATAACTTGTTGTTAAAAGGCCGTAATACCTTCACATTCACCTCCCATTATGGTGAATAATGTGCGATTGGAGCTGTAGTGGAACGGAAAAGAGGCGTAAACGAAAGATACCCTCCAGCCCTTCTTCTTGTATTTGTCACAAATCCTACATGCAGAAAATCTGCCTGGGAGGCTATTCAGGAATTACACCCAATTCGCTATGAAGGGAGGCGAGCGCATTAGCCTCTACATAATCGTGGCCGCTACGAATATGAAGCAGCAACTACGTAACGGTGTCTGGTGATGTAATTCGTTTGTCTTAAATTTCCATTTCGATGACATCAACTTTGTTTCATAAAGTACTAATAACATTTCAGTTTATCCTCACAAATTAAGCACATTACATTCGAAATGCATTTTAATGATTTCAAACACAGTGTAATATTTTTATTTTACTAAAGGTACGTTTGACTATTTACTCACATGCTAATTTCCACCTTATAGCTGCTTTTACATTGTACGAATCTTCTGCATTGCGTTAAGTTTTCACATTCACTGCATCGACGTTTGTTAATTTAAAATACTGGTTTTCACTCATTAATAGGCCATATTATGGGGCAGTTTTCCAATGGCGGGTGGTCATATATGTGACCTATTGATATTTTTTTTTATCTTGTACAAACTAGAGGCATCTTTCAGAACCAAACACAACTTTTTGTGGAAGTGATTTTTTTACATCAAGAAGCTGTACTTTCAGTGACGTGAAATGTATTTTTAAATGTGACGACATTAATCACGTTTGATGTGTACAAATTTCGTTCCACATAAACCATTACGTTTTCCACCATCAGTAAATGCTTAGCTCAGGGTACAGTAGCGCTTAATTTTCTTTAAAAATTCATAACTTATAGACAGTTGCGAATCGGATCATACAAGTTTGGTTTATTTGGTACGTCTGAGGCTCCTCTATCACCCGCCTCTTTATTGACTTCTTCTCCCTGAACGTCATATATATATATATATATATATATATATATATATATATATATATATATATATATATATATATATATATATTGAAACAAACCCTTTGCCTCATGAAAGAGAACTTTTGGTAGATGTAATTTTGTCTCGTCGACAGCAGGATCATCAGAGACGCAAACAACAGGTCTATAATATGGAACAAAAAGGCTGGTAGCAATGGCCTGGCATGTTTGCATTGGCTTGAAGTGATTTCGGAAAAAAGTGGAAATGTGAAATTAACAAAGCCGGTCCAGAAATCTAAAAATCTTCTTTGCGGATGTTATCGCAGAGAGTTGCCGCTGTCACCTGTTTTGGACTTGCAGTAAATAACAATTAACAGTCAACATTACGCTTTTGTTTTGTAAAATTTTCCCACGGGTAACAATTGTGCTGCGTCTAATGTTCACCCAAAACATCTAATAGTATCTCATTCCTAAGTCTAAAATTGCCTTTTGTCGCATTTTATGATTAATTTACACCACTTCATCACGTTTATTTTAAGTAATATTTTTCAAACCAAAGTAAAATAATAAACAATTTATATTGACACCACAACTCTCCAGAACTCTAACAAACCGAAAGAAAAAAAACTGAAATTTCTGAAAACATTAATATTTTCGCGTCTCTGTGTAATTACATTCGTTAACTGTCCAGACATTATGTTATGTACAAACACTAGCATATATATGTCCTACTCTGTGGTGTGCGGGTAAGAGGCATGACCGTGCCAACAGGGTATTGGGGAGATGGCGAGAAAAAGCTCGATCTGCACTCGTATACGAAATGTTAAATGTTCTGTCATTACTCGCACGATTAAAAAAACCGGTAAACTCGAACCGTACGAGAGCCCTCGTATACGTCCAGACTGTGCGAGTTGGTACTCGCTCATCCCTTCTCACGTTGCTGTCCCTACTCCTTTACAGGAACGTACCAACTATTTTGTTTGTGTCGCGAAGGAAGGAGACACTTAAAAAAATCTCTCTTGCATCGACACTACGAGTGTGACTGTCTACAATTTTCCTTACAAATAAACCGTTTCAATTTCGAAATATAAATAAAACTATGGGTAAATTGTGAAAAAAAAAAAAAAGTGGGTCTGCCGTTCTTCTCGCCACTTCCCCAATACTCTGTTAGCACGGAACGTCATGCTCCTTACCAGGACCACACATACATTTTGTAGTGTCTGTACAAAATATAACGCCCGAACAGTTAATGAATGTAACCACATACAAGAGACGCGATAGTAAAAAAGTGTTCAGAAAATTTAGTTTATTTTTGTTTGTTTGTGTTCTGGAGTAAATATAAATATATATTTTTATTTACTTTGGTTTAAATAAATTGGTTAAATAATGTGAAAATGTGAAGCATAAATGAATCATAAATTGTCTTTGGAATGAGACGCCATTTTTTCTGAGCATTAGACGCAGTTCATTTTTTTTTCTGTGGTGGAAATCATTTACAAAACAAAGGCTTATGACAAAGCGTAAAGTTGACTATTAATTGTTATCTTAAAGTCTGAGAGTCACTGCTCAAGTCCGAAAACGGTGACGCAGCGGCAACTCTCTGTGAGATAGTAACCGCGAAGAAGATGGTTCGCTTACTGGTCCGGCTATGTTAATTTCACATTTTCACATATTTTTTTAAAAATCACTTTAAGCCAAGAAAAGAATGATTTTTTTTTTGCAGGCCATTGCTACCAGCGTTCTTGTTCCATATTATCGAACTATTGTTTCAGTCTCTGTTGACGAGGCGATATCTCTTAATGCAATATATATATAAACAACCATCATTGCAAAGAAAACTGGATTAGAGTATAAACGGAATTTATGGCAATATGAAACTTAGCATTTTTAAGCCCTTCCAAGAAACAAACACCGGTAGTTTGTACTTGAATTTATCAAGGCACGTAAATATTGTAACATACACATATTGTCTATGCACAGATATTGCTTAGAATTTTAGTATGTCTTTGACATTCAGGTAATGTAAATATTTAAATAAGTAATTGTGCTATGGTAGTAATATTTATCTGTGACTAGTGTTAATTTAAATTTTTATGTTTGTTAAATGTATGGCATATTTTCAGGAAAGGTTTTAATAATCATACAATTTT
>PNEQ01133355.1:0-113917 GCA_003012365.1 Medauroidea extradentata | reverse complement strand
TCAGCTCCTGACTAGTATGTATGAGGTTAGCATTCATTTCTTTTAAGAAATCTAATATGCCATAAACTTTCACATCCTCTCCCTTTCCTAACAGCACATTTTCTTTTTCTAACTGTACACTCTCTACCACATTTTGGTCTAACATAATTATAGGTACTTGGCCCTCTACCAACTCAACAATACTTTCCTCATTGCCTGAAATCGTGTCAACGTACAACTAGTAGTAAACAAAAACAAGACAAAACTAACTTAGGCCTATTTAGGCTTTGCCCTTAAAAAATGCCAGCCAATACTACACAAATAGAAACTATGCATATTCTAATTTGAACCTAACATTGCCTCACGAAATGTTCAAAATGCGGTCTTTTTACAAAGTGTCAAGTAGGTACCCAAAAATTACATACAAATAAAGACATTTTCACTGTTTTATAAACACTAGTCTTCTTGTACTCCCTGACGGGTTGCGATGCGCTGCACTCCGCCGCCTATTGTTGAGTGGTTGTATGCTGACGAGTGACGAGATTGCCGCCGTCCTGGGCAGAAAGCCGAGAAACACCGCCTTTGTAGTTGGACTTGCTGAACTGCTGGGCTCATCCTTCAATGATAGTCGCATCTTCTTCACTAAATCTTACGTCTTCAATTTCCATTCTCAGGCCGTGTGTAGATTCGTGCCGCGCGGCGGGCGCCATCTTGTAACGTTGGTGATTCCCATGCTCAGGCGAAGACGATACGAGTTCACAGATTAGAGCTTTTCTTCACTTTTATTACTTTCATCAATATACAATATACACAGAATTCTTTATACAGGAGAAAACAAGTCACTATAGCACCGACCTACATCTTATAACGGTAAGTAATATACAATTTACTCCTGCGCAACCAAATTTCTACAACTGAAAAACTGGGCACCGAACCTACAACCATTCTCGTCGCCGCACATCTTTTTTCTACCTCCCGCTTCCCTTCTTTATGCGAGACTTCGCTTCGGCCAATAAGCTATTTCCAGCTATAGGGGTTCTTATAATGCGCCTCGACGGTCATTGACTGCTATCCCCACCTGACAATAAACCACCCCATAAGGCCAATCTATTTACTAATAAAAGAAACGAAAAAAATTGAACTATGCATTAAAAAGGATAATAAATTAATAGAAATTACTTGTGCTTATTACTATTCTGTTCAACAATTAAAAATATTAAAATAGGCTACATTACAATACCCTTGAGTCCAAAAGTAACGTATACATTTTAATAGTTTTAAATAGCGTGTTTATAACACCGAGTGCATAATCAAAAATAGGTACAAACTTTCATAAAAATACACAAAAATACTTAATGCTAATAAACAAAAGATAGCACCGTTATGTTGATGTTTATTAGATAAAACTCACAGTTCATGCTAGTTTGCTATGTATATATTTCCAACTGATAATGATACAACAACTTTCAGCCATGCTGCTCTAACAACAACGCACATCATGGTACGTGACAACCAGAATCCAAAGACACTCATCATGTGCACGATATTAACATGTCATAGAACAAGTCTTACATATATGACCTCTCCTTTTTTATCAATAAACACCACAACTAAGACTAATCTTACTCTAACACAAAATCATCCAAGAATCTTGGTTTGTCACATACTCTCCCACTTTGAGTTTTCCTAATACAAGGTGTAACTGCAGGACTACTACTACTAACATCGTACAATTCACCCAGTTCTGACTCTACAGCCAGAGTACTCTGTTCTTTCTGCTTTCCCATTTATACTATTCTGTCTTCCTCAATTTCAGTTACTAAGTTACCCTCTTGTTCTACTAGTTCCGACCATACAACTTTCTGAAATTGAACTTCATCCCCTGCCTTAAGCAAATGTTGACGATTTCTCCTATGTTTCCATTTTCAGTTTCAACCAGATATGAACAGGGCCTACATCACTCTTGTGCTGTCTTCATAGGCCTACGTCACACTTTAGCACCCTCAAAATACAATATTTCCCCTTCTGTCAGTTCAGGCAAAGTTTTAACATTTCTATCATACTAATATTTTGTGACCTTGTTTCTATTTCTTAATTCCTCCACAATTTGTCTCTTATTAAACCTTTTTCCTATTCCCCCATGTAAGTTTAGCATACTTCGAACCTCCCTGTTATATAGAAGTTCAGCTGGGGAGGGTATCGTGCTAGAAACTGGGGTGTTTGTAAGTTCCAACAAAGCTAAAGAACTATCTTTATCATCTATAGCTACCATCTGAAGCATTCTCTTTACTGTCTGTATTTATCTTTATACCATACCATTAGATGCAGGATAATTGGGACTGGATTTAACATGCTTACAACCCCACTCTTTTACAGTGTCCTTAAACTGCCTATTATTAAACTGTGATCCATTATCTGAATATAGAATTTCTGGTATCCCATGTCTGGCTAAAATGGCCTTTAGTTTCCTCTTATATCTCAATGAATTTAGTGAAATAATCTACTACTATTATGGAATTCTTGTATCGATAACAAAATATATCAGTTCTTAACATGAGCCATGGGTCTTCACACTGTCTTTGCAACATAGGTTCTTTTGTTAGTCTCCTTTGAAATTGAAGACATGCCTCACAATTTGCCAACTAAATTTTCAATTTATACTGACATTCTGGGCCAAAACAAATGTTGACGAGCTCTATTTTTTCACTTTTCAATCCCATAATGGTTATAGTGAATTTAAGATAGCATATCCTTTCTAAGTACTTTAGGAAATACTATTTGATTTGTTTTATACAGTAAACCCTCATACACAAACTCATCTCTGTACTTATAATAGGGTATTGCGTAGTCTGTGCACTCTGCACTACTAGTTGGCCAGCCCTCTTTTAACATATCCCATCACACTCTGTATTTCCTCATCTTTCTCCGACTCCCTTTGTATTTCAAAATACCTGGCCTGTGTCATGGGTAACTTTTCTTTCACTACACATACCTGAGCTTCTACCTCTGAATCAAAGTACACTTTCGTGTCATGCTTTACTTTAACCCTCGACAGCATATCAGCTATCGCAAGATCCTTCCCCGGAACATACTTTAGCTCAAATTCATATTCCTGTAATCTTAAACGCATTCTTTGTAAGCGAGGCGTACACTGATTCAAAGGCTTCTTGAAGATATATATCAAATGTTGGTGATCTGTCTCTATAACGGAATGTTTTCCATATAAATACTGCCCATATCTTTCACTTCCATAGACCACTAGCAATGTTTCTTGTTCAATTTGTGCATAAGCCCGATGACATTCAGTCAGAGATTGTGATGCATATGCTACAGGTAGGTCATTTTGCAACAGACTTGCTCCCAGCTCATAGCTCGATGCATCCACCGACAATACAATCTTCTCATTAGCATTAAAAATCTGTAAAACCAGACCCATTGTCAAAAATTTTTTTATCCCATTGAAAGCATTACTCTCCTGTTCCGGCCACTGCCACATAACATCTTTCTATAGCAGTTTTCTCAACGGATATGACATATCAGCAAGCTAGCAAGCTTAGGCACAAATTTTGCTACATAGGTCACCATACCTAAAAAAGTATGCAACTCATTTTTTACTTTTTGGTTCTGGCATTTCAGTGATAACTTTAACTTAGTTGATCCGACAGTATGTGTCCCACATATGTAACCTCAGTAACACTAAACTTACACTTTGCTTTGTTAAAACATACTTTTTTTCTTTAGCAGTTTGCAGTACCTTTTCTAACCTCTGGTCGTGTTCTTCTTTAGTTGCCCCCCTCCATACAATCAAGTCATCAATATATATTTGTACACCCTCTAAGTTTTCAAATATCTCAACAAAACACCTATGGGACACCTCAGGCGCTGAACAAAGACCATATGACATCCTCGTAAAACAAAACCGACCAAATGGTGTCAGTAGCTGACTTGACTCACTTAGGTGAATTTGCCAAAATCCCTTGTACCCATCCAGAATTGTGAAAAACTTAGCATGGGGCATTTTAGCCACCAACTCCTCAAATGTGGGCAATTGATACACCTCTCTTACTATGGTCTTGTTCAATGCATGAGGGTCTAGACAGATTCTTAGCGTTTTATAAGTTTTTTTTTACAATTACTACTGAATTCACCCATTCAGTGGGTTCAGTAATATGCTTGATAATACCTAAATCCACCAGTTTTATCAATTCAGTTTTCAATGGGTCTAGTAAACAAAATTGTACCTTCCTGCACGCTTCTATTTGTGTATTGCATTATGTTTCACCTTAATATCGTACTTGTATTCTATACACCCTAGACCCTTAAAAATATCTTGAAAAACTGCTGTTACTGGTGTAGTAACACTATCCACTTTCCGCACTAGATCAAACCGAGAAATGCTGGGTAACCCTAAAACTGACTGAATACTGTTACCAGACTTAACAACCTGAAATTCTAAAATACCCTGTTTTCCATTCTTAAAATCCACCTTCGTAACTGATCTGCCAATTACTACAATAGGAGAACCATTAAAATTTTGCAACTTATCCTCTGTGGGTAAAATTCTAAGGTGAAGATTTTTACACAAGTCCTCAGACATTACATTAACCTGGGCACCCGTATCCAGTTTTAACTCGACATATTTACTCTTAATCATAACTTTTTCAGTCTAGTCTTCTACCCGGTGGATTCCACTTTGTACATTTACCTTTCCCAACATCAAAACATTCTCTAAATTACACTCTAACATTTCATCATTACAATCATTATCATACTGTGTGAGAGGTTCACACTTCTGTGTTTGTACAACATGTGATACCACTTTAGTTTTACAACACTGAGAAAAATGTCCAAATTTTTATACTTATTACAAGTTTTATTAAATGCTGGACATACCTTGGGATCATGGTATTTACAACATCTACCAAATTTCATCCATTTGTTTCCTTAGAAGTATTTGCCTCCCTGCTGATAGTAGGTTGATTGTTGTGTGTTCTGCTCACTCTCATATCCGGGTGGTTGCTTTGGCCTCTCACTGCTAGACTTCTACCGTCTTCTGTCTGTAGGTTCCCCTTTGATCTTGTCTCTTACAATCGCTGCATAATACACGATTCACTTCTACACTGTTGCTCTGTTTAGATAGTGCCTGAAACTGCAGTTCTGTAAGTTCCACTGCTTTGCAAATTTGTATACATTTTTGCAAAGTCAAGTCACTTGTTTTCAACAACTTATTTTTTACATCTTTGTTTCGCAGTCCACTAATTATTCTATCTTTAATCAACCCAACACGCATTTCCCTAAACACACCACTTTTACTCAACCTTTTTAGTTCCGCTACATACGTGTCAATATCCTCCCCTTCCTGTTAGTCCCTATTAAAAACACATGTCTCTCTACACTTTAATTCGTCCTAGGAACATAATAATCCTCAAATGCCTTCATCACTGTCTTTAAATCTTTCTTCTGATCTTCCGACATCTCAAATGACTCGAAAATTTCTTGAGCTTCTGTTCCTATTATGTGTAGTAAAATCACCACCTGAACAGCTTCCACTTGCTTGTTTCCTCCTGAGGCCAACATAGAGATATCAAATTGTTGTTTAAACTTTTTAAAGTTGATAGCCAAATCACCTTCCCAACTCAACTCTTCCGGTGGTTTAAGTTGATTTATGATGTTGTATCTTCTACCTTGCAAAAATAGACGATCCGATTCACCACATGTAAATTCAAGTTTCCGTCACTTACTTTACATATTATTATATTTTCTTCCCACTAGGACTAACAAAAACCGACTGCGCCATGTTATGTTAATGTTTATTAAATAAAACTCACAATTCATGCTAGTTTGCTATGAATATATTTCCAACTGATAACGATACAACAACTTTCAGCCATGCTGCTACAACAACGCACACCATACATAGTACGTGACAACCAGAATCCAAAGACACTCATCAAGTGCACAATATTAACATGTCATAGAACATATCTTACATATGTGACAGGCACCTACAACATTGACTAGAATATTCATTAAAAATACTAGAAATGTTAAATTTTCAAACTGGCTTCTAAGCTCAAACATAACTTTAAGATTACCACAATCTATACGTTGGCAAGTATGTAGTATACTTTGCCAGTCGTAATTATACATAATAAAAGGTAAAATACTTCAGGGAGAATTTTCATTACATATTTAAATCACATTTGAGCTGCCTTCTTCAGATTGACATACCCTAAAATTTACTAACTGAATGTATGCGAAACTCAGATTCAATAGTGCATTCGCATTTGTTACAGACTTTTCGTAAGTAAAGTATTTTACCAGATTAAGTCCCAATAATATCATATGTCCAGCGGTAAGCTTGCACGATAGTTCAGGGCTTATCGCCTAGTAGCGAAAGGGCATTTGGTGTGCATATCACAGACGCCATTATAACCCTTTAGGTCCTGAGACTACATTGTAGTGATGGACAAAATCGATTTTAAGTATTCGTTTCCTCGAATTGTTGTGTCAATATCGATTAATAAATTTTGGGCTGATCATTCGAATGATTCATTCGCTTAGTTCAGTTTTTAAACTAATGTAAATTTTATAGCAATTCGAGAAGTATAACGAACCTTCACTTAGTAGAGAATGTTTCATTAAGTTGTGGCGTGGGAATAAGGACGATAAGGTACTCGCGTGTGAATGAAGTGTAACTTTATACTTTTTATCTGAGAAACATAAGGGAGAAAACGAGTGTTACTAGATACGAGCTCGCAGATAACAGTAATGAGATAGCGAGCAGGGAACATAATAAATAGTACGTACCTGATAAACAGTCCGTGTCGGCATGTTATTTATGTTAATTTATTTGTCTCAGAAGACTCTGAAACGAGATAAATGTTTGCAGCGGCGGCGAAGATTTTGGTTCATTCCTACATTTCGTGAGTGTAATAAGATTAACTGTTTTCTCATTCACGTGGCCACCAGGTGACAGTTCTGAGATTCCTTCGTGAAATATGGGAAACAAAAAAAAAAAAAACTACAACTTCATGAAGCCTAATGTGTGAGGCAGGAGCAGAAAGGTTGCCGTTGATAACATGTAATGTATTATCGACTCTCTGCGCAAACCACTCGCACGTGTAGTGCTTCACTATTATCCTTTTTGTCTATGGGAATTTAAGCGATGACATTATTTGATTTGTGGCCAGCATAGTTCAAAGTCTAACGCTTGTTTCTGTAGTTACGTTTTTTCGGATCCGGTTGTTATTTTCCCAGATACGGCGGTCTGAAAAAGCCATTTCCAGCCATTTTAAGGGGCCCGAAAGTGATGTTTTCAATAAACGTGTTGAATTTTTGAATCTATATAGCGACATATGAAGTGTGCGCTCTTTTCGTAGATATAAAAATTCTAGCTGTAATTTTGCGGCTTCGCCCGCGTGTACTATAGAAAAGAGTAACTAACTTTTAATTACGTATTAATTGATGGTGTTACTATATTCTCTGTATATCTTTAAAACAACAAATACAAGCAGCTCTATCCAGTCCACTTCGCTGATCGTACTTTAATTGCAGAACATCTTTGTTCTAATTCAACCTTATTTCTCTATAAAATAGCTGCCCGGCTGCGGCGTTGCCCACGTGAAAATATGTAATGTAAAAAGTAACTCTGGATAAAATATGTGATGAAGGTATTTAACAGCTAGCGTACTCAATAACAGTGAACTATAAATTGTCTTAGCTCAGGGTAAAGATGGCGCGTCTTGAGCAATGATCCCCCTTTGTGGGCACCCCAGTATCGTTGCATTATTTGTGTTCAGTTGCTGGCTGTAGTGGTAAAATATTTAAATCCAGCAACTGTGTTATCAAGGCAGCTCCAACTTAAATCGGTTTCGCTCGCATTGTTTTCTGTTCCCCACAGTATAAAACTTGACAAATAAGGTAAGTTCTTACAACTGTTTTGGCTAACTGCCAAAAACACAATAGGTAATATAAACGTAGGTGCGCGTAAAAGTTTGCACTTTTTCGTGACTACACGGATAAAGCCGAGGAGTGAACTATACAAATAACTGATTTTTCACAAACCGAATCAATGAAACGATAGTAAAAGTGAACCGAAATGCTTAATGAATGAAAATCCGAACTGTGAAATTATTTAACATTCGAACTTTGAAGTGAATGAAAGTTCGAACTGTGAAAGGAATGAACATTCGAACTTCGACACAAATTAATATTCGAACGTCGAAATGAAAGGAAGTTCGAACATTACAAACGAATGAATAATCGATTTTGGAAAAGAACGTTCGAACTTAAACCGATTTCGAGAAACTTTTGATTTTGCCCATCACTACTACAACGTGTAAAATAGCATAGATAGACCACGTAGTAAGGGATTTTTTTCTCGTGCCATTTAACGCCTACCAGAGAAAACGTAGGTAGAATCATATTAGAAAATTACTCAGCATTTTTAATGGCTAGGGTCCTTACATATTCGCGAAAAGATTTTTTGAACTATTTTGTTTTTGTAGTCTACCTTACATACACATATGTAGTTTGCTTTTTGGTAATTTACAACATTTTCGCACGCATCACTGAAATAAAAGTATTATTTTAGGTACGATACTTTTGTTAAAATAGGGACAACACTCAAATTTGATTGTTGTTACTATCTACATTGTTCCTACAACAATATGATCTGTAGAAGAAACAATATATTCCGTAAATTAAATATGATCTTCACTTCTTCTACAGAACAGGTTGTTACTTCTACAGAACAGATTGTTATAGAAACAATCAAGATAGTAACAGCCACCAAACAGAACTGTTGTCCCTATTTTAACATAAGAATGGTACCTACGACAATTCGTTTCTTTCAGTGAGAGGCGTAACTTACTTGATTGCACTAATCATATGGTAATTACGGCGATATATATCATGTGTCTGTGATTTGAAGGGTAATATCCAACGTCACGTGACAATTAAAAACACCGACCAAAAAGATAAAATTAAAAAAACGTCAGCGAAAAAATTTTTTCTCGAAAATCAAGCGTCACCAGCAATGACACCGTAGGGATTTTATTATAAAAATGTCGTTCGCACAAGAACTACTGACCGTCTGTGTTTTGGAACTTACTCATTCACAACTGCTCAGAATAGGTCGTGGGCAGGGCAACTGCAACATGGGAAATAGTTATATTTACTCACTTATTATTTTTTTACGCAGATGAACAGGGCAGGAGCCAATTAAGAGAAATACTTTTCTGTAGTATATATGCCATGTTGGTTTAATCCCTAAATACGCAAGTAAATCAGCAACACAAGGGTACACATATTTTGAATGTAAATAACTATTTTTCTGCATTGTAAATTATTCTAAAATTGGAGTGAGTGAGACGTTTATGGTCAGCGCTTAACATCGAGGTCTTCACCGCTGGTGAGTGACATGAGGTGAGTACGGAGCGACGCCGAAAGGAAAGGGCGGGGGAAATAGGAGATCCCCGAAAAAAACCCGCCGACCAGCGACATCGTCCGGCACGATTCCCACATGCGAAAATCCGGGGACCGGCCCCGCCGGGAATCAAACCCGGATCGCCTTGGTGGGAGATGAGGTCTGACCTCTCGGCCACCGCGGCCCTTTCTTAAATTGGAAAAGTTTATTAAGACATTTCTTTAAGTAAATGTAATTGTTACAAAAACAATATTCCTCACGTTTGTTCAATTGGCCTAAACCATACTGCGTACAGTTATAAACGTAACAAAATTTTCACAAAAAATTCACTTGCAGAACACGATAAAGAATCCAATTGTGAATTAGTTTCACACAAGGTTCCTGATCGTGGTGAAATGCATTGCGATTATGCTCTTTAACTGTGAAACCAGCTGTACTCTGAGTTTTCGAACAAACATCTTTGTTTTTAGTATGTCTATCTGCGCACACACGGAAAAAAAATCCAGATGATATCGAAATAATACTATGTATATTACAAGGCCGGTTTGTAGGATATAATGTAGAAAAAAATGATTATACGAACATTTTGATATTCCGTACAGTGAAAACATAAACGTTTAAGTTTTTCCTTAACCGTATTTTAACTCTTCCATCACATCTTACAAATGGTTACAAGACCGCATGACCTCAAAATATAAGACTTGAAACCAGGTTAAATATATGACAGACTTAAGCAATGAACTTTTCTAAAGATAAGTAGTAAAATAAGTTGTATAATACATATTGCTTAAGTATGTCATTTTTAAACGTTATAGTTATATTCTTGCTAAGACGTTAGCGAATCACTTAAATTTAATTAAATAATTTTTGCTAATTTTTTTACACCAAATACCTTACGAATTTTTGTCTAAATTCCGATTGCTAGCACGAACCAACAGCTAAGGCGACATGACGCTAAGCAAGTTTGGGCGTGAAAATATTGAATCACACACACTGGGGGAATAGTAACTGGTTTTCGTGAATGTAATGTTCCACTCAGCGATAGTCCAAGTTTCGGGAACGTCCCGCTAACTCGGAAAGCGATCAAAACTTGTAGCCGCGTAGCGCAAAGTCGCGTAAAGCCGTTTGTTTCAGCACGGTTCTGCGGCGGTTAACTTCGTGACCAGCATCTTCCCCACGGGCCGGGCTCGCTTGCGCGGCAAGATGCTGCGAGCCACGGTTACGAGTAGCCACGGTAACGACTAGCTGCGGTTACGTCCAGTCGTTGCTACGACCAGCATCGGTCGAAACTAGCAGCGGTTACGACCACCCACCGTTACGATCAGTCATCTTCTCAGCTAACAACGATTGAGACTTCCCTCAGTTATGAACAGAAGCTGTTACTACCAGTCGTCGTCGCAACCATTATTGGTCAAGACTTGCTACGTGTTAGGGGCCGCGGTGGACGAAGGCTCGGACCTATCGCCTCTTACCATGGCGATCCGGGTTCGATTCCCGGCGGGAATCGTGCCGTTGGTCGGCGGGTTTCCTCGGGAATCTCCCCTTTCCCTCACCCGTTCATTCCGGCACCGCTCCATACCTCGTGTCACCCCTCACCAGTGCTAAAGACCTCTATGTTAAGCGCTGACCAAAATCTCTCATTCACTCACTCTCTTGCTACGGTTTAGACAAAGAGCTTTCACAATCAACGTTGGTTGAGACTTGCCACGGTTTCGGCTGTCCGCGGTTACGACCTGCCGCCGTTGCAACCATCATAGGTTTGGATTTTTTGCGGTTACGAGCAGGCGCGGTCACGATTTGCTTCCGTAAGGTACACAATTGTGGTATCGGATGCAGGAATCCGCACTGTGGCACATATTATGTCCTGTGATAAAGTCTAAATTAGAAACGGTTTCACTAAATTTGTGACTATTATATCACGCCATTACATCTATCTATCGGACGTGATATTATTTGTAAGGGAGCGTTCATTTACTATGACTTGTGCAGTTTTATAGCGGCTTTTCCGCTGCGGTGCATAGAGTTGTACTTCAGTATCACAAATCAAAATAATCATAAGTTTGTTCCTTGTTTTCATGATCGAAGCTTGTCATTTCAGGGACGCTTCACGGCCGAGTAACATCTTACATTGTTCTGGAGGTGAGAACTGTTCCCGTCTTTCTTTTACACGTAACGTAAAACGGAGTGTATGGGAACACCGTGGGGGGAATAGGATCACCGTGGGGTAGTTAACATCACTGTGGGGTGAATAGGATCACCGTGGAGTGATTAGGAACACCGCGGGGTGAATAGGATCACCATGGGGTAATTAACATCACTGTGGGGTGTATAGGATCATCGTGGGGTGAATAGGATCACTGTGGAGTAATTAACATCACCGTGGGGTGATTAGGATCACCGTTGGGGTGAATGGTATCACCGAGGGGTGATTAGGATCACCGTGGGATGCATAGGATCACTGTGGGGTGAATGTGATCATCGTGGGTTGAATAGGATAAAAAATTGAAACTAATTTTTCACTTAAAACTTCCCTTTATAAGAGCAATGTTCCAGTAAATCTACACGTAAACAATATAAATTTGCTTATCGAAGGATGTTTCTAAAGCAGATTTTCCAGTGATAATTTGGTTCTAAACCTTTGATCCTGTTCACCCCGTTTTGCGGTTGTAATTCAATGACGTTCATAACGAATTTTGACCATCTTTTGACGCTTTTTTTAAAATTACTTTCTTGCGCTTCGCGTTGTCGTGAGTTTTTCTCTATTTTTAATGGTTGTTTATCAAACGCATATGTTCGTGAGACGCAACAAAATGTTTAAGGCTTGCCTTTATTAAATGTATATAATTTTTTTTCTTAACAGTTATACATTTTTACATTTATAGCTAACATCTTATGTTTATCTGAATCGTATCCCTTGTTTACCGCAGACGCGCTTTACTAAAGGTGCAGGCTTATTGCTGTAAACTACAAATGTCTGTGAGTTGAGGTTGTTGAGCGTGTCGGACATCAATACGTATAATATAGTGATAACACTACGTCTGCTATTATCACAGAAACAGTTGTCCAGATCGCGTTCGTCATGGCATGACGATTATCAATTACGTTATGATAGTTATCTTATGACCTACATATTTGGCCGTGTAATGATAGTGACAACCACTGATTTTTTTCTTGAAATGGTTTGATTGCGGTCACAAATTTTGGTTTTAATTGTTTTATTACCTTTTTCATTAGGCAAAACCAGTACGGGCCGCAAACAGTTCCGTCATTTATAATTCATTACTCATATGAGCACTAAAACACACAAACTGTATTCATACACTTATGTTGTAATTTTTGCATACATATTTGTTAATATTTATTTTTATGTTCTGAATAGCAGCAAGATTTTTCTTTAAATAGCATCCAGCGGTATTTTTAATAATTTGCTAGAAAATATGAAAGAAACAAATGTGGGACATTTCAGTGTCAAATTTAAATTCGCAATGGAATAAAACATAATTCGGTGTTTCGTGTAGTATTATTTTTTAACAGGTTATGCTAAGTGTTACTGCTAATCTTGAGACTGTACTTTGATATATAACTTCAAACAAATCTACATTTTTATCTTACAGAAATTTTTTTTTTTTTTTACAAAGATAAAGGTCACATGACAAAGACACTTTGTTTGTTGTAACTTGCCAACTCTTCTGTGTTTATAATTGCGTGAAGTGAAAAATAAGAGATGATGCAGTAAGATCTTTTGTTTAAAACCACCGAGTGTTAATAATGCTAACGTACGTCCGGGGCTAATTAAACAGGATGTTTATTTTATTTAACTGTGAATATTTTATGCAGCCCAATTTGCGGCTTGTCAGCGCCCTGGGACTGAGACCGCCTAGCGCGAGCCCTAGGGAGCAGAGGATTACAGCCTCCGACCCACTTGGGACTCGCGTTGCACACCACAATTCACTTAACATTCATATAATTCCGTGGATGAGAATGTTCACGGTTTACTGGCTCCTGGGACAAAAATGTTATTCACGAAGCCTTACAATTTTTTTTAATTATTCACACGTAAAGCACAAATTTACATGTAACTAAAATTACTGTTAAAATTTGATGTTTACTCTGCTGCAACACGTTCAATAATAATTCATGATAATTTTAATGCATAAACTAAATTTCTTTATTCAGAAAATTATTAAAAATAATTCAATGTATACTATTCTGTTACACAAATTTGACATACTTTTTATTTTCAGAGTCAGTAAGTTACAGTTTGGAAATTTTTTTAAGACATAAAAAGTTTCAGCTAATATCTGACAAAGCCTGTTGCCAAAAGAAATTACTTTGGTGTTAAATAAAAACTTACATATTACCGTTGGAATACTAAGGCTGATTCCGAAATGCGGGACAACAGTCGGTTAGGGAATTATATTGAAATATTTTTGCCTAAGTACCAACAATAATTAAAATTATTATTATTTGGCTTCCTAACGTTTATTAACAGGAACATTACTGATTTGCAATACTTTGTTAATGGTTTGTTGACAGAAAAAAAATTATGCCCCAAAGAACTAATAACCGAACAAGTGTGTTGTGGTTTTGTCTTTAATTAAGAATTATGTAAAACGTGTATCATAGAAGTTAAGTGACCAGATCAAATAAAATTTTTACATATTTTAATATTTCCGGTACTAGCTTACATTTATCTCGTTAGGTTTTTTATATTCTTTAAATTATTTTGTTTGCGCGAAATATGTCGGTAGTAAATTTAAAGATGGTTTTGAGGGGCATTATATATATATATATATATATATATATATATATATATATATATATATATATATGCCATGCAGTGTATGTACTCACGCTCACAGTCACTGCTGCATGGACAGTGTTGGTAATGGTGGATATATATATGTATATAATGCCCCTCAAAACCATTTTTAAATTTACTAGCGAAATATTTCGCGCAAACAAAATAATTTAAAGAATATAAATAACCTAACGAGACAAATGTAAGCTAGTACCGGAAATATTAATATATCCTATATATATAAATTCGAGTGAATATACGTATTTATATATCAAAACATTAATATAACTGTACATTGAGTAGATAATAGTGAAAACAAATTAATTAATTACTTTGTAACTACTTAGGCACCGGTACCGTTTTTACTCTTCGTAGGTAACTAAGAAATGTTATTCACTGTTTTATACAACATTGTGTTAAAATTACTATCCAAATTCATACATATATAAAGTTTTCATGACTAGAGTAAGAATTTCGTGATTAATTTAAAAATTCACATCTAATTTTAAAGCTTCCTTGTGCATGATGTACGCAGTGAGTTTGCTTGACTGTTTGCAGACGCTCTTCCTGGAATTTTTTTCGCAGCAAGCTCGCTCGTTCAGTATCCGTTGAGATGAATGTAACACGACGATAAGAAGCGTGCATCATGGTTCACTTGGACGGTATTGCTCTGCACATCCTAAGAGACCGGTTGTTTACGTCAGTTAGGCTAATTTACACAGGTCACGCAGCACATCCAGTAGGAGTATTTGTACGTATTCCACTAAAGTCAACCAATCGCGGCATAGTGGTCAATTATCAAGCGTCGTGGGGCCGCGGCTTCTGAGTTGGCCGACCTCCTGTAGATCAGTTGCTTGAGCGACCAACTTCGGTGCGAGGGGTTCTGGGTTCGATTCCCAGGTCTGGCTGGGTGTGAATTTGTGTTTGTCCAAATGGTCTAAAAAATTATCTGTATACGATTGTCGTATGAAAGTTACTCAGGGTTACTCAAATAATTCACGTTAAAGGGGTGAATGTTTGGTGCAGATTCCGCCTCGCCACTGCACTAGACAAAAAAAAAGGTCAGACTACTTGCCCTCCACCTAGACGATCCGGGTTCGATTCCCAGCGGAATCGGTCCTCGCATTTTTGCATATGGGTTTTCTCGAGCATCTCCCGTCTCCCCCACCCTCTCACTCCGGCGCCATTCATCGTAGGGTCTCAATTCACGTCATCCTTCGGAGTACGCAGATTGCCTACGGGCTCCCACTCGAACATTCTGCTCATAAGATGTATATATTTTTTTACCAAACGGCTTGGCACACTTTCTCTCAATGATTGTTTTAGAAACCATAAATATAGTTAATAAGGGATGACGTGAGCACTTTTGAAACCTAAGTTCCCTTTTTCCATATAGACATTAGGTAGTTTCGTGGCGCTTTCTAATTTAAACAAAAGTATCTATGTACCATTCATAGTGTATAGATTGTACTGTACCTAAAAGTAAACATCAGTTGTCCTGATGTGTATTATTTTTTAATTATTACTTAGAGACAATGTGGTCTTCACAAGGTTCTCACTTTATTGCAAACCACCTAATGAATACGAATTTCACCATCTTAGTGACTTTGATTAACAACAACCTATAGAAGATAGTTAATTAATTTTGGGCATGGTGTTAATAGCGACAATTTTAATGTAAATTTAGTCGTCGGCTATGTGACTACGTCCCAATTAATTACAAAATTGCATTTGCTACAATAACTTGTAAGGACGGGGATTAATACCGTCAGATACCATAGTTCAACTGGAGAGAGTACGAGTTTTGCGTCATTTCCCCACAGTAAGTTTACGCTCTGTTAATTATTTTATTTTTTTTTTGGAAATCACTGTTACAATAACGCTATGTCTAGTTATTACAGAGAAAATGTTTTGTCCATAATTACGATAACATTAGATAAACAGTTTTATTCAACAGTGGCGGGGCACAGACGCGCTGTCACCTGCATTTCTGAACATTTATTCTGTTGGGTTCCTGAATAATGGATCAGTGATAATTATCTTATGGATCGTGCATTACAACATTGGCCTGCAATATTACCTGAGCTCTGAGTGTGTTTTTCTGTCGGGGTTTAACATCTTTGTGATCTTAGATATGTTTTAAAAACCAATCGAAAGTTTTATAAGCATGCGTGAGAGTGTTATAACCTTGTGTAACTGGATGATTCTTTTATATAGGCAGTTCGGAATAAAGTGAACACTCGAAAAAGCCCTGCTAAAGATCTATTTCCAGCCAATTCATATATTTCCGCGTGTAGCAGCTAACGACGGGAAAAGTCTAACCTCCTGGGACACGTTACTTTATGTTTGCGCGTGTAAGATAAATTGTTCAGTCGATAGGTACATATATAGTTTGATAAAAAAAAGAAGTTTATTAATTATATAACATACAATTACACCGCTGTCTGTTGATTTTGTTTCAGTATTGTTGTATTTAAATACGAATAAACACGAAACTATGTTGTGTTATTTCGTTGCCAACCATACAAGCAGTAAGGTGACTATCGGTAATGTTGAATTATATGTAGTAACAGCTAGTGATATTTTTCAAAGGTTAAATATTTAGTGTTCACTTTATTCCGAACGGCCTATAAACACGACGATTATTTTAAAAGCATGTCATATTAAAATCTATCGGCCTAATAATACTTTAAGTTCTAATGTACCATGTATAATGTCTGTTAGCGTAATTTTAAATATTCCCTGGAAGTTACTGCAATTTCTATATGCAGTATAAACGTATAATTAGAAATAAATCATACAGATTATTTAATGAATGAGTACATAAAGCTTTCACCTATTTACTATAAACACGTGATTATTTTGTTTAAGTTATAGTACATTCGAATGAAAAAAGTCGTAAAATGTTTTCAATAAAATAAAGTCGACGTACTTGTGTATGAATAACTCTTTTCTCTTTGTATTCCCAAGAATTAATCATATTCACGTGCAATATATGACATAAAATTTTCGACACACGTAAACAAATAAAGTACACTCTTAATGGTGCATTTGATTAGAGTTCAGTTTTGTTTGCATATATATATATATATATATATATATATATATATATATTTATATATATCATGGAAACAATCAGCTACAGCAAATAAAAACAAATACTTGGATTCTAAACTTAAAGATAAGATGAACAGTAAATAAAAGTGCATGAGCTAAGTATGTTCTATATTATTATTTAATTCTTAGTTCAAATATTATATAAACAGACGTAGCGTCGTTAGTTGATGAATGCAATAAACATGATTTTAGGTTACCTCTATGATTAAACAGAAGCCAAAATTGTTACGCAAGAAATTTGTAGATTTCTTATTGTTGTTAGAACGACTCATTATATATCTAGAGGATATCCAGAAAAAAATAATAAACTCAGTTGTAATAACAAAACGATAGGTTATAGTACGTATTCTGTCCAGATCCGTGTGAGTGAAGAAAAATTAGAAGTGAATTGGGTTAATTAACTCTTCTTCTAAGTTTATACCGATCGAGCGTAAATTTTTAGTGACAAATTACCACAACCACTTCTGATTTGGTTAGGGCCAGCCTGGACATATTTATTGTAGAATATTCTATCATAATTAATCATGTGGTTAATTTGATTTCGTATTACCGCACATGATATATTTTCTGCTTTCTAACTCAAGTGGCATCAATAAAAGTAAAATTTAAATCGTTTCTGGCAAGGTTCTTGGGGTGTCAATTTTTGCCGTTGTAGCCAAGCGTCTGATAGGTTGTTGAATCATTTTTGTATGTTTCGGGAACATGTTTTCCGACTGTCGTAGCTATTAAAATGTTTCCAGAGTATATCTAGGCATTGGTTGTTTTTACTACCCCGTAGTAATGTAATTATGGGAATAAATTTCTTTGGCAGTTCCAACACAGCGAGAAATTCGGCAGGAAGCTAGTTGGTTGCTAATTTATCCGGACGAATTTAGCCGGCGTTTCAAAATAATTTGGTGTCACCTCTTAACCAAAATAACCCGGGACAGACAACTACTTGAATATGCGATTACGTTGCCAATATATCGATTGTTTGATAGCGTTCCTCTACTCACAGACGTATACAAGAGACATTTGAAATTTTACTTAAAATTACAAACTAATATTTTATTATCACCACAAACATGCGTCTTTTTATTGGTAAAATTTTTAAATTGCTTTATTTTTATCTTGAACCAGTTAGAAATAAAAGGCTTATTTTAATAGTGGTACAACTCCAATTTTGTAAAATAAGGAGTTGTATCCAACATCGTGTTAAGAAAGTTTAATTCTACCTCATTTCAAAAGTGGTATATCTCCACGCTATGAACTTTATGATTTATCTTATCTCGATAACAGAATTTATGTCATTGAATTATATTCTTGTCTCTGTATCTAAAAATGACCTAAATTGGAGTTGTACCATTGTTAGAATAAGTCCTTTAAATGATCCACTTCGGTGACATTTCAGTAATTCCAGTAAAAATTCAAGCAACTGAAGTTAGTGAAACCATGCGGGTTATTTCATTGGTTAAATGCTACTAATTTAAAAGTATTTTCTACTTTTTCTTACTTCCAGCGAATTTTACTGGTTCATCAGTCAGAAAAATGTTGTTAAAGTGAATTTCAGTGATTAAAATTTCACAGATTATAACCACTCGTTCGGATTTAAATTTTGTTGAGTCGATATTATACTATAATAAAAATTAGCTTTATTTAAGGTTGTTTGGCATTAAAATCTTCTTGGTTACATACCATTCACCAGTTCGTATTCTTCTTATCAACATTAACTGTAACTGCAGTGCCTTTGCGGGAAATTTCTTTAGCTTTAAAAATTTCTTGATAATGGCATGTAAATGAAATAATTTACAGGTCGCTAGGACGGACAAGTTAAAGAAACCTACTGACTTCTCCGTTACTGAGGATTTCACACAGACATCACATGTCATTGGCTACTTCAAGAAATTTGAAGTAAATATTAAATTATTTTGTATATTAAAATATATCTGCGTTAAAAATGTGCACCAATTTTTGTATAAAAATTTAATTTGTTGTGTCGTACGTACATTGACTAAATTAGCCTTTACGGATTTTTATATTTCTTCGTAAATTTTTCATTCTTTGTACATCCTCGAAGTAAGAAAATTTGACTCTGACGTTATGTTATTTTAATACTTATTGATATTTTAAGCCATGCTCTTTTGCAGTTCCAAATATCTCGAATTCCGCATTGCAAGAACTTGGCTAGTAAACTTTTTTCAATTTCGATTTACATGCAATACTTTTAAACAAGTGAAACTCAGAATTATAAGCGCAAAATATGGATATTATTTAAACAACAAGTACTTCGTGTTTTCGTTTGTGTGTAGTTGGTAAAGGCTGAATGGAAACATGTTAGACGAGTCAAGAAGTCATAAATCTATTTAGGCACGATTAGTGAGAAGTAAACACAACTTACATTTCACATTGTGTCAAGTAATAATTCGAATATAACATTAGATTTGTGAAGTGTTATATTTAAGAAGATAAAACGGTCGTTCTTACATACCGTTACGGCCACACACTAAAAGAAAACAAATTCAAACGGTGTTTTTATCCTTAGGTTAATGTGAACAATCTGCGTAAAATATTTTAGTAATTTATTTGTAGAAGCACAACGTTCATATGAAAAAAAAAATCATAATTTACGTAGCTAAACGCATTGCTGTCGACAAATATTGCAATAGTATGTGTGCAATTGATATTATATTTTACTTAATACCCTTCTAGAATCACAGAAAATACGTTACAGCCGGTAAGTACACAAAATAGGTATTTGCAAATGACAGAATATATTTGATGCGATAATTTAATTTGGGTCGCCGTGGGTTGCTTGTTGTTAATGTGTTATCAACACGCATGCTTTCCAAACTATGGATGCACCTATTGCGCTGACGGGTGACTGACGGAAGAAAATGTTTATACTTGCATATCCCACTGTCAAGATAATACATGTACAGGTAAGAAGTAGCTATGTGTAAGAAGGATAACGTTTAAATGTTGATACATTTTATTATAAGATTTTGCCACCTTTGAACTGACTTGTTTTTCTACAAGGCAATTTTATATCTTTGTATATATTAATTCATTATTATTAACCTATATGTACAGACGGAAGAGTTATGTTAATATTACATTTAAAGGTGTGAAATACATGCTGTTTCCAGACATTGCTATTGCATATTTTCAAATTTGTAATGGTTTATGGCCGTAAAACTTAAAACAGTGCGGTATTTTAAATTCTTCTTAAATATACCAAATATTATTAAATGTTTAATGTTGATTGTCTTAGGCAGCCAGATAAAATTAGCTTCTGGTTAATACGTGACAAAAAACGTTTTTTTTACTTTAAGTTTTATTATTCTTTTATTATAAGAAAAGACTATAACACATTGCGGACAAGTTCAGTATTTTGAATTGTTGTATCTATCTAGCTAACTTTCCAAAGAAAATTGGACAATAATATCCCCTTACTGGCTATGTTTATGTGTATTATGAGTGCTTCTATATGCTTATGTTTGTGCGTGCGTGTGTCTCTTTAAATATTTGGAATGCTTGGACAGAATTTAATTAAACATATGCATGTATAGTACTTAATATGGTCGCCTTAAGATTATACGAGTGGTTTACGTCAAATGCTTATTTTAAAAATGGCAGGTATAACATATTTTTACGCCACAAAATTTCTCGGGAACCATAAGCCCCAGACAAATACAAATTTAAATTCTGATAATCAAATTGTTTATTGTTACTGTCTACAGTCACAGGTTTAATATTTGTGTGGGTTATAAGTGTATAATTGTTAGTTTGGCAGAAAGCACGATAGTAATTAATGGCAATTTTATTTCATATTTATTTAAACTACGGCTTAGCTCGTGTGATTTAAAAAAAATTATAATTGTCAACAGATACCCAGCTCTCTGTGCTCATAGTTAGGGCTCTATTGACAAAACCTTAAGAGCAATTCTACAGATCTTAACATTAGGATTCTACTGTATACAATGTCGTATGCCAAGAGTTAGATTGAAATAAACAAAATAAACATTGTCTCATGTTACACAGCACAATTATATATGTATTGCTATAATTTATAAGTAAATTTAATGTAGTAAACATTACAGCTGTTGCTCGCACCTCTGCCCACTTGATTGATAGATTTCAACTGAAATATTTTAAATGCACATTTTGAATATAAATGTATACTTGCTTAATTAGTTCCACACAAAAATGAATTAAATTCAAATTCACACAGGTACTATACAATTTTCTTCGATAATATTTATTTTTAATTTCAATACTTTCAAAATATGCTAACAAAATTTCAGCAAAATCCGTTAAGCTGTTTTACTGTAAAAAGTAACTATAAAATCACACTGTTTTCTTAATAGATATCCTATTGGAATCATGCATATTTCGGTCAAGTAGCCTATGACACTGTCCGGCCCATAACTATCACTAAATAGTAATGTCGATCCGGTGCTTTGTTACTGCGTGAAAAAAAATTAACGAACACACATACACTGCTATCACATACGAAACGTGTATATTTCTCCTGTGTGTTATTAGAAAACACGAACACCTTCATATACAAAGTCTCATCAAAATCCCTTCAACCATTTTAGCATAAATATTTTGTTACAGAATTACGCTCCAGATCTATCCCACAGCTACTGTTGACTTGTACGTTATAAAAAGAAGCCTACGTCTCTCCCCGGCCCATAAACTATTACTGTGCATAAAGTCAGGCCTTTCGTTTGCTACATTGCTGCGTGAAAGGACTAATGATGTAACACACTTTCGAACTTATAATAATATAATGGTATTAGGTTCCACGATACAAAATATAACATTTTATGCACATACCAAGTTAAAGCAGGTAAAAAAATCACCGCAAAGCTTGTACAAACGTTAAAAAATACATGTGCATTGTTAGAAAACAGGGGATTAAGACAGGTTAGGAGTATTTCACAGCTACTAGTTCTTGCACAGAACATTTTTTGGCTAGGCTTCCGCGAAGAGATAGTTGACATCTTGCTATGTTACAACATAACGTTTCAAAACTTTGAAAAAGCATGCAATCATTAAGAAATCATAGACAGGAGCAAGAATAGCTCCTTAAGGATTCACTTTATTTAAAAATTTTCAGAAGTAACTTCACCTACATGGAAAATAGTTTTTGATGTTTAAAACAAAAACGGGATGTCCTCCGGATGGCAATTGGCAATAATGTTCAGATTATCTTCCTGAATACTACACAGAAAATGTAAATAGGCTTTAATGACTAGTCAATAGCAATGCTATTATAGACGGTGACTCACACAAAAAACATTAATAACAATCAAATTACCACAAATCTCATGTTGTTACACTAGACCTATGCGGAATAACCGAACCCCAACATAACGTTAAACATATTTCCGGAATTTTAGGTCACTGTATCTTTGGTGCAGCAGCTACGTCTGCACGGTTGCAATACAAAGAAAACAAAATGATTTTACGAAACAGTAGGTCTTCGTTTGATATTTCGGTACACTAATAGCAACAAAAATCGTCTACACAGCTTCGTGCCTCGAAAATACACTTTGCCAGTTTCTCTTTTCTGGGTAAGGAGCTTTACGCAGGACAGAGTAGCGGATAATTTACTCGACCTCTCGGGTAGGTGATATCCAAAGGACTTAATAAGCATTTCCTGGTTATCTAGATATTATTAAGAACGCTACCCAGAAACAATAATGCGGGCCCTTCGACTATCAAAACGCCGATTAAGATCGACAGAAAATTCGTAGGTTGTTATTTATTTTCCTCCATAGTCTTCAAGCCATTAACAGTTACTGAATTTTAAGTCCTCAAAGATTCGTGTACACATTGTGTCGCGTTATATTCATGCTTACAAAATCAAAACGTTTAATACTATTACAAGTATATTTTTAGCGAGTTACAATTTAATTAATCTTTACGTTTTCCAATATCACAAATACAAATATGCATTTCCTAAAACAGCAAAGGATAATTTCAAATGAACGGTTTATTATGTATTACAATGCAACAAAAACATACATAAACAAGCGAAGGCTGAGCAACAAACTTCATAATTGTAAAATGAACGATACTCCTTTATTGGTTTCTTAGTCAAATTCTTTTATCTACAATAGTTGATCAACTACTCGTCCAATGCACCGCGATGGACAACATACATGCTTTACGTTCGAGCAGCAAGTGTACATCATATGTTATCTCCTTTAACAGACCTCAATTTTTCTACTGAATCAATCTATCAGAGAAAATATGCAGACCCTATACAGTTCAACGATTCGAACCCATTTTTTCCGGTGAATGATTGATGTAACTCTGCGTACAGAAACGATGTACAAACATGATTTCCGAAAGAATCCGCAATTTATAACTTATATTTAAGTTTAATTTTACAGGCGTTAAAAATCCAAATTTATCTAAAACCAGTCAGTACGCACCGGCAATATTTATAACAAATTTTAATAAAACAGAAACATTTAATTTTTTGAATTTCAGTCTGGTGGGTTTCATTTATTTCCTTACAAGCATGCTTTTGTAAATAAATGTGTCACTCGTCCACTTTGATCTGTCAGGCTGCTAGGTTCTTTGCCAATGTGATATTTAGCTCTTGAAGACAGGATTCAAAGAGGGAAGTCGAGAACACAGGCTCTTTTGGTAAATTGAACGTGATAAGTGCTCCGTTATATAAACCTGAATTATCGTAATTTATATTTCTCAGAAAATCGGGGTCAGAGAGTTACATATGATACCCATTCTAACAAAAATTCCACATTTTTAACAGTTTCATACGTTCACGCAGTAGGACTTACTGAAAACAGAAAACAATCGATGGAAGTTCAGCAATTAAATGACTTAAGTATCTGAAGTTTTTGCTAATAGCTTGATATAATTGCTTTGTTTTAATTCACAATACCTAATTTTAACAATCATTCATTCAAACTGCAGCAACGATTCCACAAATGTTAGGGCTTTGCTTAGATTCTAGTGGTTAGATACTTATGAGATTAATAAACTCCACTTATTAGTTACCCAGAGGCGTTAAAATTTACTTGAAAGTTAAGTTATGCACAATGGAAAATGTATAACATATATTATAAATATATATTTAAACAATTACTTTTTTTGGTAACTCAAAAGTAACTTTGTGCAACGCATAATGATTAAATTGTTATGGTTTTTAGCGGAGAGTGGTGAAACGTCTGGGCGGATCAAATATAAGTGTCTTAAAAACTGGTACACAGTCCTATAGTTTTCACCAAATAGCTCTAAAAGAAACATTTTAATAGTGCAATTTTATTCATATTGTTAAACTACAATCCCGCTTTGCAACAGTGTGTGGAAAACATTTTAATTTAATGCAATGCTTTTTAGTTTTTACTTTTTTTAGCGATATTAATTTTTACACCTAAACGAGAGCAGATACCAAAAATCTATCTGGCAGTTTTGTTAACAATCGTCTTCTCTAAGTTGGCTGATTTTTTCAAGGCAGTAAATACTATAGTTTTAGCTAATCATGTTGTTAACAAAATACTTAATAATTTATTTTTTTGGTCGAAATCGTATATTTTTTCTTGCTTTGAAAAAATAAGCTATCACGGCAAAAATTTTATAAAAAAAATTGTCAGACAGATTTTTAATATCAGTTCTGGTTTAAGTTGAACAAAAAAGTATCGGAAATTATAAAAGAAACTAAAGAGCATGACCTTAAATGCGGATGTAACTTTAGAATGTCCATGTTGATTGCAAGTTTCAGGTGTGCGAAACTCAGTTCGCGCATATCGCGTGTTCAGCACTTTAGTGGTGAGACAGAAAGTATTTGTGTTGACGTCAGGAGTTTCTTCAAGCGGCCGTGTGACACGACCAGGCAAACAAGCGCACTACAGCTCGCTTTTACGATCTGCTCCAGAGGAATGGTATCCCGCAACTACTCGACTGAATAAAACCGCTGACGAGAACCAGAGCCCTGGAAGTCAATTTAGGCGAGCCTGCTTCTCTCTGTTGAGAGATACTCCTGGGGGCCATGCTGTGACGGAGGTGTCAAAGACTACGAGTCCTTCTTGAGAAGACGTGAAAGAGCAAATTGGGAGCCGGCCAGCGGGAGTCTTTACGAGAGAGTGCCTCGTTAGGTGACGACGTTCTTTGTGGCAAACTCTCCGTGTTGGAATCGTAGGATGGGAATCTTGCTTTGACGGTGTATATAAGGGTGTCCCATAAGTCCGGTCTCGTAGGGCAAACATAAATTGGTGAAATATGGAATTGTTTAATAGTGTTGTATTGTGTTGGCGTAAGACAACAGCAGTGTGTTCACATCCATGTGTCATTAAAACAGAAAATGCTAGAGTTAATGGTCGCAATGTACTTTGCACGTGCGTATGCGATGGTTCAAATTGCTTTGTACACGATGTAACATGGTCCGCGGGATGGAGCGTCAGGTAGTAGTAATGTTGTTATTCACAATAACATTTCATTACACTACAACACTATTAAAACATTCCATATTACACCAATTTATGGGACATTCTGTATACACACAGATGATGTCCATGAATAACCGCGTAAGAAGCACACAACACAAATCCAGAGGCAAATTACAGACGACAATGCTAGTTGCAAAATATTGTACGAGATTTTACGTGCACGATGCGGCAACACTGCACGGAGAAAGTCCCTCTTGTGCTGCACGTACAGGTATTATTAAATGTACGTTAAGTCAAGCAATCATAGAGTAATGTTTGGACTCGTCGGGATTTTAAGGGTGTTGAAGTGCGATAAAGTCATAATTTTATATTTGTATGAAATAGTGTTATTTCTGTAGATGATACTTGTGACTACAGTTTCCTCTTACGAAACAATTTTAGCTGGCGTAGTTTTCTCATAACTGCGCGTCAAAGTAAAAAATTGTATGTTCTGCTGCCATGAAAATAGTGAAAACCAACTAACTTTAAGTACGTGAAATAATTCACAGTGAAATAACATGCTGTGGGCTACGTAATAAAACATGTGAAAAAATCCCGCGAACTGTTTTTGTATTTAAAAAAAATTGTTGAATTTGCAACTTTTATTCTGTACTCTTGCGATTTTTTTAAATTTTAAAAATTATTTTGTTGTGGGTGTTTTTAATGTTTTATTGCGTAGTTCATGGGATGTAAGTTCACAGTGAATTATTTTGTTTAATTAGGCAAGTTGGTTTTCACTATTTGCATGGCAGCGTAGCAAGCAAATTTTGACGTTGACACCCCGTCGTGAAAAACTATGAGAGCTAAAATTGTTTCGTAAGAGTAAAGTGTACTCACAAGTAGACCTATTGTCTACAAAACTAACAATATTTCACAAAAATATAAAACTATGATCACATCGCAATAGAACATCCTTTACCTGTACACACACATGCAGGTCAGTTATGTAGTTATGTACTGTTCATGTGGAGTGCAAGAAGGGACCAGCTATAGTGCTATGTTGCCACGTTATTAATGTTAATTGTCATCGTAATAGATTTTGTCGCTAACATTTTGTTTTCAATTTAGGCCAGGAATTGCATGGAGTGCTTATTATATGTTGGTTTTTAGACACTCACATGCTATTAAGGTGGCTGCCTACACAGGCCGCCGAACGGTGTGCACAGCTTTGGACGTTACAAAATTATCCGTGAACTGCTAAGCGTGCGCAAGATATGTGGGTTTATGAATATCATTCAAAGAATGTTGCACATGTATATACCCTTTTCAGGCCATTCACATATCTCTGACGTCTATTTTTACGCTGCCGATAGGTATGAAAATCTTGGCGCAGAATAATTACAAAGGTATAGTCGTATACAATACAACTTAATATTTTATTACGTCATAAAATGATAGGGTCACCACCGAATGTCCTACAGAGGTGATGATTAATCAGCAAAGAGAATGAATGCACGGTATTTCAGTGACTTGTTCCTAGAAGAATGCGGGAGGCGTGATGCGCGTACTGTTTCGTCCATACCACTTCCACATTTCTAGGCTTCGAACGTGCAAATTCCGTTCACCCAGGCTGTCACCTTAAGTTAATACTGTTTCAGCTAGCGCATTTACAGTCTTACTGGTCAAGTCACTATCGAACTATTGTCTCGGAAATAGTTATACCTTTGCGAATTTAATGATAATGATTTGGTTATTTAATTGACTGCGGTAAAAATTAAAACCACTAAAGTATGTGTGTGTATGTATGTAAGTATGTATGCGTGGGTGTGTATGTGTATGTATGTATGCATGAGAGTGTGTATGTACGTAGCCTATGAGTGTGTGTATGTATTGGTGTGTGTATGTACGTGTAGGTGTGTGTATGCATGTATGAGTGTGTGTGCATGTATGCATGAGTATATATATATACACACCTAATTTAATAATTGATGGTTGTTAGATGCAATTTACTTGATCATAGCGACGTAGAATTATTGTTATTATTGTTTTAATTTTTTTTAGATGTGTAGTGTTACCATTTCCTTTTTTACTTTTTTATTTTTCTATTATCATGGTAGAAGTTATATAGGCACCCTTGTACATTACCATAACAAATGTCATCAAAATGTTTTATGTATACAATTTTATGTGGCATCTATTCCTTTGATTTGTGGTTAAGTGTAAGGGAAGGCGACAATGCCTTATCTTTGCCACGGTGAAAATAATTATGATATATTATTATTATTATTATTATTATTAATATTAATGTTCCCTCTCTCGTTTACGGTGTTTCTGTCTAATTTCTCAGCAAAGGAAACGTGTACCACTTTTGTGTCCACTGTCAGTCATAATTAATGTTTTTTAGTTTTGAATGTACAATTTTAATCTCTATAGAAACTAAAGTCATATTTAAACAAATGGTATTAAATTAAATTTAAGAACTGTTAAGTGAACATAATTTCTATGGAAATAAATGTTCGAAATAAATTAAAAGTTAGTGTTAATAATGCGGCACCACTGTTTGTTTGTAAGTTATGACGATGAACTTCGTTATGTTGCTTAGGAATCAAATTAAATCTATGTTTCTATAAGTGGTATAATAGAGGATTGCCTGTCTTAGGCAATCAAAATATTACACAATGTTTTGGTGAGAAATGTTGCTGTATTAGATACTATGTGAAGTAAATTATTTTGCTACAAAAGCAAAGTGAAATACGCAATGCAATTGTGACAATGTATATGTATGTATATGTATTTATGCGTTTTGTGTTTTTAAAGTTTGAATATAATATTCAGTAGCAACTTCTGTCAGTTACGTAAGCACGTTTTTTAAGCAAATTTATTTCATATAGTTTATCGATACATGAAAGTGGTGTTTGGAAATAAGAGTTGAATTATGAGGCAATTTAATACTATAGTGGTAATAAATAAGGGAAAAAAAACCTACAGGTTATAAATAAAACTACAAAATATCCAGAGAACGAACACATTTGTTTCTGAGGTCGTTTCACTCGGACTAACGTCACAAATCAACTACATCAACTGCTAAACAAATATCAGAGAACGGACTTCTGTAATAAAATGTATGTACGAAAACCAGTTATAAATTCTAAAACCCCGAACGTGGTGGTTCTTTTATTTCTGAAAATATTATGACGCATGCAGAACGCAATAATGCATACGTAATGAAAGTTATAGAATACTAAGGCGAAGTTTAATTGCAGTGGAGCCTCGTTAGTACAAAACCCTGTTAATTCAAAGTTCTTGTTAATACAAAGCAGTTTTCTTCATCCTTGGAGGAATATGAGATATTAAACGTTAACTTAAATTCCCAACACAAAGTATCTTCATACATAAATAAATGTAAAATCAAGTTCAGTGGTTAAAAGAAGTCATGGTAATGGTATAAAAGTTTTTATTTTGGAACAAAACATCCTACAAATACATTTACATAACTTTTATGATTTTTGACATTATAAACTGCAAAAATTCCACCCTGTCGGGTTTGTATTAAGGCGGCGATTCATGTACGAAAAATCGCCATTCTTTCAATTGGATTTTATGTTATATTATGATAAAAGTGCATGGAAACAGTGCTCCCCATCACTCCGCTGGCCTGTATAGTAGCCCGTGCAGTTTCTGGAGGCGTTGGCGTTCAGTCGAGGAGAGACAGTCAGATGAGAAGGATGTATTGTCCTCTTCTCTCCTCCCTGGTATAACAATACGCGTGTTGAGAGCGCCTTCCTTCTCTCTCCCCTCCCGAGAAGCCAACAAGCAGGCTGCTTGCAGCGCGATGTTGCCACGTTGTCTCAGCCAAGCTGTTGCTCGCCCTCTGTCCTTGTCCGAGTGGTGGCCGGTGGGTCGAGCTATCGCTCAAGGCCTGGCCGTCACGTGGGTAACCTAACATTGGCTGCCGCTTCTTAGTTTCCTGTACTGCACGCCTATCCTTCCAAAGTGTAACTGTGCCCTTTCAAACAATTTAAATACTCCGTTACACTCAATCGCCAAATTTGTGAAACCCATTGCAAATTAACTTTTTATTCTGACATGCAATATTTTTTTTTTTTGTTGTAATGAAACCATGCAATTGTATCTCCCGAATAAAAAGTTGCACGTTACATTTTATCATTTGTAGTTTCAGTGTAAATGACAACAAAAACTCCAACTAATATTTTCATTAATATTTTTTTCAGTTCATGAGTAATCTATTGTAAGGCCATAAATCCGAAATGTTTTTAATTTACAAAATTTTATGAAGACCACAGATGTCAAATTAGGTATGTACATCCTCCGCTGCCTTCTTCTAACTATGATTCCAGTAACTGTTTTCACAAACTATTTCTAAGTCTGCATGTGTACATTAAAAAATCAATTTATATATACTTTCAACCTGATAACAGGATAACTCACTTGGAGAAGCGAAAGTGACAAACGCAAAGAAAATGCTATAATTTATTTAAGTGTACTATATTTTCCTTTCATTCCATCGATGCTCCATCATGTCACTCCTCATCAGAGCTACAGATGTAACTGCTTTGCGCTGACCAAATTAAATTCACTTAGTAAAACACACAGATTTTAAAGAAAGGGGATCAAAGTAGGAATCTGAAACACAAGTGGTTCGTTCCTCAATTTTTATTTAAACGACCACCATCACATGAAAATACACAGAACCTTGTGAGAAGAAATGACATCGAGGTTATTGCAAATATTAATTTAAAATCCATAATTCTCATTTTTTGAATCAAAAACTCAATACAGACTCACTCATATAATTAAATACGGCGAAACATAAGTCATAACCTTTCATATAACCTCTAGAATGCAGGACATCATAAAACCAGTTACACTATACTGATGCCACTTTAAATCTTAACAATTAATCAATGATAGTAACCAATAAGTGTTATCCAATTTTAACAATCAGAATTACCATTGCTACCTCAAACTTATCTATATATACGTACATATATATAAATGAAAGCTGACTGATTGACTGACATATCAAACTGCAGCCCAAACCGCTGAACCTAGAATCGCACTAAGAAGGGATTTTTCGAAATTCAACCTCTAAGGGGGTCCGACGGCCTATCATCGTGATTTTTATTTTAATAGGACACTCGTAAAAATGGATATTAGCAAATTTAAGGATTTTTTGAAGTTCAACGTTTAAGGGGGTGAAAAGACCTTAAATGTGTTTCCAATCAAATACCGATATCTATCTAACCCTTCGGGATAAAGAGTTGATATTCACTTCAAAATATTGCTTACGTAAATACCTAAAAAGCAGTTCTAGTTTTTTTTTTAAATTCGACCCCCAGGCCATAAAAACGGACAAAATGTGTTTTTTATGAATCGTCTATATCTTTGAAACACAATTGGCTATCGTCGTGATTTTAACTTTAATTGGTTACTTTTACAAATGTCTATGACAGGACTCAAAGACGTTTCGAAATTCTTTATTTAAAGGGGTGAAAATACGTGAAATGTGTTTTCGATTATCCTTCCATGTCTATCGAATCAATCGAGATATCGAAGTGCTCTTAGCTTTAAATTGGTGCTTTTGTAAATATCACAAATATCATTTAAAATATATTTTCCGAATTCAGCCCTTAACTGATTAAAAAGGGGTAATATGTGTTTTCGACTCACATTCGATATATATCGATCCCATAGCTTTTAATATAGCGACGTGATTTTTGTTTAGTATTGATTTTACTCAAATATCTAAAAAAATTATTTCATTAATTTTCGAAATTCGCCACCTAAGGACGTGAAAAGGGGTGACAAGTGGTGACAAGTGTTTTCAATTAATCATAGATATATCTTGAACCCAGCGGGCTAATGTTGTGTTTTTTACATCCACGAGATACCAATAAAGTATTCTAAAACGTGATTCAAGGGTTTTTCGAAATATACTCTCTTAGGTGGTGAAAAGACCTTGAATGTGTTTTAGATAAATCCTCGATATCTATCGAACCAGTCGAGATATACAATAAATTTTTGTTTCAGGATGATGATTACAGAAATTATCACAAAATAGTTTTCAGATTTTTCGAAATTCGATTTCTCAATACTGTGCAGGGGTGATATGGGTTTTTTAGTGATTGATGGATTTTGATTCAACTGAACGGGCTAGCGATGTGATTTACACTTCAGTTGAATATTTATACAGGTGTCTAAGATGTAAATGAAAAATATTTCGAAATTCGACACCCAAAAGGGTGAAAAAGCACAAAATTTGTTTTCCATAAACCCACGATATCTATCTAACCAGTAGCAATATTGAGGTGTTATTCGCGCCAGAGTGATGCTTAGATAAATATAAAAAATAAAGATGTATGTAATTTTTTCTTTATAAGAAACGTGATTATTAAGAATAAAACTAAGTTGGTCAATATTCAAGCAGACGATCCGAAAAGCAGGAACGAGCAGCGAGAAACAACCAATAAAGGAGTTTCACTCAACAGTAACCTATCGAGACGTGGTGTTGTACAACCTCAATGAGCCCAGGACACATATATTTTATTTTTTTAATAAATGTTTATTTTCATGAATTATTTCGACGTTACGTGACGCAGTTGTTTCTTACTCAGGTCTAAATTCCGGAAGGTTTTGGGCTCGAATTCCGTTAAAAGTTGCGTGCGAACGTTCAATTCTGACACACAAAAACTACAAGGCAGATCGAATTAGTGCAATTTATATGTAGTCTTTAAAAGGGGTAAAATTGCAGTTCGCTTTCCACTTAGGTTCCTCTACAATTTTAGCTGACACATCGTCGGTACACTGCCAAAAGTGATTAAGTCATAAATGCTATTTCGTTTAAAACAGTATTAAATTGTTGATATTAACAAAAATGTGATATGTTACTATACTGTGACACAACAGTACGAAACGACGGATAGACTTTAAACTTGGGCAATTGTTTGTGAACAACATATACATATTCCTACCATTTTTATAATTTTATCTCATTTTGACTTTGACACTTTTGGCAGTAAACCGACGATATATCATGTCACTAATCTCAAGTTTGGGCACCAAACACGTTTCCGCGAAACCTTTACCCACTGAAACTTTGTAATGGCAATACAGTTAAAGTGAATATTTTGAAAATATAGAATTTAGGCCACCGTCACAAATGATTGTGCACAGGGTAAACATATGTTTTTTATTCGAGTAACCTCTTACCTTAGATGTCTGTAGTTACCCCACAACCTCAAATTGGCAGTGCTATAAATAAGGCCCAGGTGAAGTCGCTGTTAGTGGCAGGTACTAACTTAAGACTGCCTTTCACGTGGACAGCTACAGCTGCTTATCCTGCTGCAGAATTAGTTCAACTAGCCGCTTGGACATTCTAACACTTGATGACTTAAGTACCAATCTTGTGTACAAAGAGGTTTTTCAATTAAAGTAAATATTATCAGTTACGAATAATACTCGCGAGGAAAGCCGCAGGGGGCTGCTAGTAATGTATAAAACAAATATTTTCAGTGATAAACAAACACGCACTTGCCTATTTCCACATCAACAGCTAAGTATTAGTACTAAAAATATTTGAAAAGAGGTGATTAAAATCACGTTATCTATTTATTAATTAGTTAGTTTTATGACTAAAAGACAACTTTAATAATTGAATGTAGCAACAAAAACGTCACTTTAACGAATCTGCAGACAATATCTTCATATCCGATTCACACAAATGTTTGTATAGTAGTTTCAAGTGAGCATTATTTCAACATAAACACCTCTTCGCATAAAAGCATACAACGTTACAATGCGCATTGTTAGAACTGTTTGCAAAATGTGCCGTAAAATTGAGTGAATAGGAACAATGGTGTGAATAGTAACACAATATCAGAGCTAAATAGTGCATAAACTCTTATTTACAAACGGTTTTTTTTTTTTAGAAAGGCAAGTTAAAACAGTTCACAAACTGTATGTTCAGCATAATATAATTTTATTGAAGGTACAAGTGTAAGCCCAAATCTTCTTAAAGCCAGAAAGTGTTTCTAATTTTGTTCCTAGTCACCCCACTGTTCATATTCACCCCGTTTTACAGTACTTCGAATACATTTCCTCCACTATTTGTAAGAAAATCAAACCACACATGCGGATGCAGTAGCCTATTGGATACACATAACTATTAACAACAACTTACAACAGTAAAATAATAATTTTAAAATACATTAGACAACTTTTTCCAAACGTTAAATATCATAACTTAATTTTTATGTTTTGCTCATTACGCCCTAACCAATTGCATATTTAGAATTAATATCTTTATTTTACTTTTCAGCTTCTAAAATGTAGACTGGCTCACGTACTCCTCGCCTTGTAGTAAAAATTGGTGCAACCAGTTCTGGTAGCAGACAACGTACATAAAACTTTTCAAGTTTAGGTGCCATTTCTTGTCGCCAAAAATTTTTGTCCCTGAGCATTCTTCCAATGTACGAGCTCTCATTTTGATAGGTGTGAGAACCAGGTATCACATATGACGGCCAGTGATATTCAGTGTGCCTTGAATCTGGTAAAAATAGTTATGATTTCTCCTAAGTCTCATTTCATGTTCAAACTTCAGTTCTAAGAAGAATCCTTTCTTCCGTTTTGCAGTCGTAAGCAGACCCAGTGAAATAGCTAAAGGCACACATTTAACTTCCACAACTGCGTTCTCTTCTATGATAAGCCCGTCAGAGCTCGCTCCCAAGATACCCTTGTCCAGGTCCACAAACAAACCACATTTTGTAACATTAAAGCCACGCTACTTCTCAAAACGTTTGACGGCGATGCCATAGCTGGCGTTACAGCCTGTTGTTGGTAATTTCTTGTCGAGATCTGAGCAAGAAGTAGTCATTTAGTTTGCACACAACTTCAAAGTTACTGGATGTTAGTCGTGAGCGCCTCATGTAATGCCACACTTGACTTTCTTCTTGTGAAACTATGTACTCCACTATGTTGTCTATTTCTTCCTTAGTAATTTGAAAAGAAATCAGGAACTAGCTGAATTGTTGCTGTAATACTTCTGTGTCTTCGAGTTCTTTAGCAACAGGTCCATAATCGGCATCTGGAGGGAATGCAACTATTGTTCGCTTTGTTGGTTTGTCATGGGTGTATTCAAGTCATGTACGTTTTTTTTCGCTTCAAGTAGCCGACTTCTCTGGTTTATTAATTTTTTTTGTGGGTGTGTCCTGAACTTCGGCCTGTCATGGTTTTCTATGGACTTAATTCCCATTGATACACTTTTTGTAATCGAAGGCCAGCAATATAACTTCCTCTTTGAAACGAACCTCGCTAAATAAATAAATAAATAAATAAATAAATATATATATATATATATAATTTTGCCTGCATTGTGTTTTGCAAGCAGGCTTATATAAAATTCGGCAGCATTGCTGATTTTATTCTTAATAAATCGATTGTTTCTTCTTTAGCGGCACATTGCCGTATGGCCCTCCGAGCTGCTACAGTCAAGCGAGGTATTGACTGTTTCAGATGTTTTCTTCAATGTACTGAGGATGATTTATCGGCTGCTAGTTTGTATAGATGACATGTGTAATGTTTGGCAACATTATTTGTACACTCGAGTTTTTTAATACAACGGCCAGAAGAAACATTTTGAAAAAGTTTTGCATGTACACTCGAATCACCATACGCAATGATGAATTTATATATATTATCATGCATATTTTCACTCGCCTGAAAACCTTCAACTACAATATCTGTTCCATAGCAGTCGAAGGCTTGTTCCGATCCCAATTATTGTAACAGGTATGACGTTTCACTTCATCATCTTGCTGCGTGTTCCTAACGTCTATGAACAATAACTTTCCTGTTTCTTCACCAACTATCACGGCCTAAAACAAGGAAGGATTCACATTTGATTCGCTGATGTAAAATTCTCTGTTTTGTATCACACGCGACAGGTTGTTAACTTTACATCAAGGTTTGTCAATAATTTTATAACCATTTTTAACGGAGAATGCATTAAGCCATACAGCACTGAAAATAAAATAAATTCCTAAACAGAATGTTTCCTTCGGAAATTTTTTTAAAAAGTGATTCCTAACAAACAGTAAAGTGAAAATTATAACTTTTTACGATAAATCATAAATTGTGGCCGGGACATGCTATATATAGTAAAATCATTTTTAACATAAGTTTTGTTGAACATCCCAGAAACCACTGATAGGTGTTCTCTGTGTAATGTATACACTTAATAATAATGGTTTTAAAAGTTTCACCCGTAACTGCACCTCATAACAGATTGTCGCTATTTCTGTTTTACACTAAACAAATGAGAATGTATCGATATTAACATTAAGTGCCTCGCCTACCACGCTCTTATAATGCGTTGTGGCGTGTTCGTTGTACAGTTTTCTTAAAGAAACTATTCCACATGTGCCCAATATGTCTATGCACGAAAAGAAAATACATGCCAAACGATGACTGAAGAATTGTTTCAAAGCATCACGTCGATTAGAAAAATAATTTTGGAGCTCCTCAAAATGGCTAAAAACATCTTTTTAAACCGGTTACATCTGAAAAACTACTAGCGGGATTCGTGTGAAACTTGTCTAGGAGTATGCAATGGGCTTTGCTTAAAACTTTCCACCAATAAAAAGATGGGGTCACCACTGAAAGTGTCAGTCAGGCGAGTGATCTACGATAGCGCTGCACGCCGTTTCAGTGTCTTGCGGTAGAGGCGATACCGCACCAGATGAGCCGGTCAACATCGCCCTTGGCACCGTGCCTCACTCACTCAAACACACGGCCAGTAAGCGAGCGCCTTAAGCCTACTTTCCTAAAATATATAAATAAGCAGAGACCTGAAAAACTCGCGTTTTATTTTGGGCACAAGCAGTAATTCAAACAACCGAAAGTTTGTATTACTTTCCCGACTGGCCCTTGACTTATTTGACATCTCTTGAAAGGCGTTCAGCCGATAAAAAAGAAGCTACTAAATGCAGACCAAATGTGTCGTAGAACAGCCAACGAACATCTATTGTCTACTCAGATATTCTTGGAGGCTAGTATACAGGTCAGAGAACTCGCGAACTATTCAGTTCTCTATAAATAAGTACTTTTGGTGAATCTCTCAATTATAACGACTATACACAGCAAAAATAGTACTAAAATCCCTTCAGTGGATGTCTTGAATGCTTTATTTTGACAGGTTGTGCTGTCTTTCAAAATAGCGGACATTAGTGAATTTTATTATGCTTACTAATTTCCTAAGGAAGTATTCTGGCAGAGTACCGAATTTGGTACAACATGATCGACTAGTTTCGTAGGTTTGACCCTACATACAAAATACTTTAAATTACCGCCATTTATAAAATCAGGAACTCATAAACTCTATATATTTTTTTTTTTTGGTTGTCGTAACAGGAATAGGTTGAGCTGTTGTAGAATCATAGCATAAACTATTTTAGTTGTAATCGTACTATCGTTCTAAATGTTGGTCATACGACATTGTAAGCTTCTACATTTAAATGAAAAGTATGTGTACCTAAGGCATTTCAAAATTGATTACAGTACACTTAGTTCCTGTGGCATTGTATAGCATACCAACATTTAAATTAGCCGCTGTTCTGAAAGTCAATGAGCAAATTTCTAAGTTAACATGTTACTTCACCATAACAAATTTGGTTTGAATCCAATGAACAGATCCTGAGATACAGCATATCACCCCGAAGATTCAATTGGCCACAAATTTGTAAGCAAATGCACGTAGTTTTCGAAGAATACAAAATACTGTTCTCCATATCAAGTACTATGAGTGTACGGAGTTTGGTGGAAATTGCATTCCAAAAATGTTTTGGAAGACACATACGGACACAGACAGATACACACAGGTAGACACACACAGGTATACGCACAGCCACACAAAACACACATACACATACTGACAGATACACACATAAACTTACACACACAGTCATACACATGCAGACACAAAAACGGGAGGGTGGTCTCTTAAGCCAAATTTTTTTTAAGCAGGCTAAAAAAGTTTCTGAATTATTTAACACATTTCCAGAGGCACGAGTATTTCGCGTATTAATCTGGTAGCAGTCTAGACTTCTCAGTCCTATAAACAAACTGGCCAAAGTCGGATATCCATTGGCTCCTAACTGTACAAGTGGGTAGCCGCACGGATTATTTTATTATTTACTACTGGCTTTCAACCTCCAAAAATGTGTCGCAACAGCTGTCGTCTAATCACCGAAGTTACAGTGATATACAGGTTATTGGCGTTCAACTTGACCTACGATCAGTAGGCGAAATACTCGTGCCTCTACCCATTTCGAAATGTAACACATTTTAATATATTCGACTACGAAGGCATGTCAAATTTTAAACGAAACAATTGACAAATAAAGGTGACATGGACTGATACAAACATACACACACACACTGCATTCACTCAAATACCCATATGTTTAAACACAGTTTACTACTTACTACGCCAGAATTTCTATTATAGTTATGGCCATAACTTCGCTTGTTCCAACCATCATCAACTATCACTGTTAAAAATAGTACTCCATCAACATCGACATCTCCTTTCTCAAGATCCAAATGTTTTTCCTCCATACCAGCTTCTACAATTGCTTGACCAATGTGATCCATCAACACCTAGAAAAAAAACAGTAATGAGTCAAATAATTTGCAATAAAAATGCGAGTGTATGACATGCACATGCTGCAAACAATCACAAAACATACCTTCTCCACTTCCTCATCTTTCATTATAAATTTGTTCTTAATCATCGCTGGAACATCTAAATCTTAAAGCACATTTTCAAATTGTGCGAAACCAATTCCAGGGGTAAGGGCAGTCCATAACCTTGAATTGTTCATGTCACCGAATCTTTTCCTTTATTGTGTATCGTTTATTCACGATGTCATATGTCGCATTCAAGTAACCACTTACAGTGGAGGCCATTTCGAATTTTTTTTTTTTTTTTTTTTTTTTTTTTTTTTTTTTTTTTTTTTTTTTTTTTTTTTTTTTTTTTTAGTTGAACCGTTCCTGCTGTGCACTGTCTGGCGTCTCCCTGTCCTATTCTCAGGACTCTTCAGGGCCGCGGTGGCCGAGTGGTCAGACCTCTCTCGTCTCCCACCAAGGCGATCCGGGTTCGATTCCGCAGGATCAGTCCCTGGATTTTCGCATGTGGGAATCGTGCCGGACGATGCCGCTGGTCGGCGGGTTGTCTCGGGGATCTTCCATTTCCCCCGCCCCTTCATTATGTCGCTGCTCCATACTCACCTCATGCCACACCCCACCAGCGCTATGGAGACCTCGATGTTAAGCGCCGACCAAAACTCTTCACTCACTCACTCTTAAGGACTCTTGGAAGTACATAGCTTGGGTTGAAAATTCTGCTGCCAAACAATGTATTCCAGATACATGTTTCTGTTTCTTTACTGTGTTCTACACATGGAAGTGGTAGTACGTCTTCCAAAATTTCTAGTTCTGTTGCTGTGGGTGAGTGACTGATGCTTCTTCTGGAAATAGAGAGAAATTTAATCAAATTTGACTTTAGAAAATAGCAGAACAAATAAATAGACGCAGTTCCTTTAGATTTTTATTTTAATGGTATTTTCTTAGTTAAAAAAAATAGCACTTGACTACTGTTTAAACACTTCACAATTTTGTAAGAAAGGATTATTACTATTCAGACAATTTTTTTGGAGAAAGAAAACTGTTATGATTTTTAATTAGTAGTTAATGCTTTTTATTTTGGTAAATAACCTAATATATTGCGTACTTTACTTTACAAAAAAAGAAATAATGTGAAAAAATTATTTTAAAATACCATGAGCGCTTGTACAGTTCTGCTCCCGTTTACATTAAAAAATTGTACCTTTTTAGAAACTCTAGAATTGGATCATTGTGCTGGTATTAAATTCAACACTAAACAAACTTTAACAACGATTAAGATTAAAATTACATTATCATCCACCCAGCGTCAATCATTCCTTCGAATGCTTACGTAAACGCAAACTGTCAATCTGAGACTGGCACCGCTCGCTAGACCATTCGTAATTCTACTTACACCCGCATCGCCTAGTAACATTGTTGCAATTTAATACCTGAAACAACGACAGTTATTTGATAACTCGTAATATTAAACACATGAACTTATTTATGCTTGTGAGTAAAGTTCACTAAAAAATGTATTTATATATTTCAAATAGTATGCATTTAATTCCCACCCTCGATCTTTGTGCATTGCGGTCGATAGACAATGCTATTTATTTACCATACGCGGAACAATCCTTCTACTCTGCTATAAGAAGGGAGTGGATAGTAAGCGCACATAACCTTCACCAAGTCCGTTCACCAGTTCGAACATCGGCGAGGGTAAACAATCACTTGCAATAATATGTGCAAGCCCGGAAGTTTCATTGGTTGAGAGCCTTACAGACCAGACATCACTGTCCTCTACATACTAAAGCCCCAGCGAATTCTTCATTAGGTATTGCCACAGTGACTGACCTGTTTCACCACAAGCAAAGTCGGACGAGATAGGTGTTTGTTTCCTTGCTTGGTTATTAATTGGATCAGAGTTCACCGGGAAATACCTAGTAATCTTCAATCCAACAACAACGGTATGTGAACTGCATATGGTTTTGAAGTCTTCTTTGTACTTGAAATAACCTGCAAAATGCTCAGGTCTCTTGTGAATGGCGCATCAAAAAAGAATACTGCCATAGCGAAACGGTAAACTTGACGAGTAGCTTACTGAAGCAAAATGATTCTACAGTGATTAGAAGTAGTCGTACGTAAACAAAAGTTGCTAGGTTAGTTTAGGTTAAGTTAGATTCGGTTAGTTTATGTTAGGTAGTCTAACTTAATCTAAACTAACCTAGATAATTTTTTTACGTATGACTACTTCTAACCAAATTTCTTCATTAGTTAACTATGCCTCTAAGATCAATAGTTTGGCCTGTATACGATAAGTAGCTTCTCTTCACATTTACATGCGTAATTTACCCTTTTACAACGGCTTGCAACATAATATAGAATAAATTACCGGTAACAGTATGGAAAACAATCTACTCTACTTGGGATAAGATTGAAGTTTATTGACAGGTATTTTTGCTCTTACAAACTCATATTTATGTCTCTCGTTATTGTCTATTTGAAACTGGGTAGGCTACGTTAAATCTACTTATTTATCCCCTGTGAATGTGTTGACATTCGCAGATCGAAGAAAGAACTACATGAGTCCTGAAATGGAAATTTTTTTGTATGTGAACACGGAGGCCAGAAAAATTCCTCCTTACCCAGAACGGAGCAGACCTCTATCGTAAGCCCCTGCGTATTTTTGAGCAAAAAAAACATACGCACGTGGCTCAACAAATTATACTGTTCACTTGAATAACATTCTTTGCACCATACATGCACACATATGAATACATTTCGAAAAGAAGTGTTCGTCCTACGTACTGTACATTATAAAAAGAGAAAAATGTCATTACTTTGCATAATAAACAACCACATAAATATTAAAACGGACCCCCACTTAGACATAGCATGTTTCACATAGTTTGTAATTCAAAATATGAAAGAAACAAATAATAAGATACGTAATTTATTACTTTCTGTACTTTATCCGCACAGAAGTTTTCTTCAGTGTTTTGCACAACGCTCTTGTTTTCTTGTGCAAATTATTTTTTTCTTCGCCAATACAATGTTACCGCTTTCGTCTTCTTATTTTTTTTCTACTACGGACAGTTGTTTTCTTATCCATCGTATATTCACACGTAACGCAAAAAAAAAATGCAATACATCGCTCGTTACTGCAAATCCTGTATAGGCGGGCCAGCGAAGCGACGTGGCATCTCCGCATGCGTACGCTCTCTCCCCAAAAAGCGTGAGCTGCCCATGACGCGTTCTCTTGTCGTGTATTGCAACTAGGTATGTTACTTGCACGCGGCTCTCCACAATTTTATGCATCACGCGAGAACTAAAAGACTTGTGTTCGTTATCAATATATGAAATTGAAGAGTAAACTCGCCGTAACGACCTCTGTATAACAGTTCCTAAACATATAATCCTATACTAAAAAAATATATATATTCTAACCCATAGAAAATTTATCCGAAGGAATAATAATCATAACAATATATATTGGCGTTGGCAACAAAGCTGCTATTAACACCTCTTACAAAAGCGAGAAAATTATTGTTTAAAACTCAGATTTCTGTCATCACACAATTATTACACTCACGTTCCATCAATTAGTGTCACTTCGTGGACCTAATACTGTCAAAAATAATTTTTTTCTGTAATTTGGGTTAGTGTATCAAATACATCATAAAAATTTACGTACTCTCTACTTCCTGTATAAATGATAATTTCTTTTTGACTTGTTTAACATTATTAGTACTTTCGAACAAAAAATACCATTATTGGTTCCAAAATGAAATTTCATTGCATGTTTACTCTGTAAGATTTACAGTTTACGTTTTACTAGATTTTCTTTCGCTCTATTTCTTTTAGTTTCATGCCCACAATTAAAATGTAATGTTTATTATAATTCGTAGCGTGTAACAGTAAATTTTCACTCAAAATCAATTAAGTCGTGAATGATATTGATTTAATTAATGAAAGAGAATCTTTGTACTACAGAAAATTATAATTGTTGCTGTTTAGCAGGAATTTGTAAAGCTTTTCGTGAGGATCAAATCTAAATGTGTTAAAAACTGGTACACAATTATCTATGTTTACGCGATAGCTCTGAAAGAAAGATTTTAATGTACATACTGAATAATAATGTCACGGACTACGTCAAGACATGTATTTAAACCACATTGAAATACTTTGTGTTACAAAAATTATTTTAAACAAAGAATTTAAAAAAATAATTTTATACATATTTTAACGAATCCCGTGACACTGTTCTTCGTTGTTAATTATTTCACTTATGTAAACCAGTAGGATTTCAGTTTCTTTTGAAAAACTATTATATGCAAATTTTAGCTTTGACGTGCTATTATAATAAAAACTAAGCACTTCATAAAATTTTCATTACTTTAAATAATAGTCACTATGAAAGTTTATAATGCTAACAATATCTTGTACAAACATAAAAACAATTAGAACAATTTTATTTTCGTATCATAAAAATGATTTACGATTTTAAATCTTTGGCTGCAAACATACTGTACAGAGCCAATAAAATCTTCTACCTAAGAACACTGTGGAAGATATTTGCTTATTGGTGGCTGTCGGTTGCTGTCTACAAGATTTCTGGGAGGTCGTCACCCTACCCTTGCTGTTAGGACGAACATGAAGATACTCGTACCATGCGCTGCACAACCTAAAAGAAAGGCCAGTTCCCAAAGGAGTCCACGATGTAGGAAAAAAACGGCTGTATCATTCTGTTGGCGTATACGACTATAGTCACACACACGTCACGAGGAAGTTCTGTTTACGTCTCCTTGAAAAGCTTCGCAGACTTTTCAAAAGTACGCCGGATAAAAGGAAACGGCCTGTTTTAAGATAAATCCTCAAGGGGAAACACGTCAGTTGAGAGCCTGGCATTTAGAAGCGATAATGCAAGTAGTAAGTGAACCATACTCACCCTTAAGATTTCACTGTACCCCTCATGTACAAATTATTGGTTCTTAAGCCGTAATATTTGCTTTGGAACAGAAATAAAAATGTGTTCAGGAATATCCAATTTAATATAGCCTATGCTTTTTTTTTTTTTTTTTTTTTTTTTTTTTTTTTTTTTTTTTTTTTTTTTTTTTTTTTTTTTTTTTTTTTTTTTTACATTTTTGCGCTAAATTTGCTTTACGCGTTATATTTAATGTGTAAACAGTGTGATAAAAACTACGTACTAATTTTTTTCTCTTACGGTTTAGGAATAATTGTATTTTACAAGTAATACAAATTTTGCGCAAAAATGTTAAAAAATATATACAAAAATTTGTTCTACCTGAACACGTTTTTTATTTATACTACTGTAAAACTAATATTACAACTCGAAAACCTAGAACTATTACATCAAGTATATAGTGGAATCTTAATGCCTGCGTGCTTCCATTACTCGATTTCGATAGTTGTAGTCTAATAGCACGCTGATTAGATCTGCAACTATAAGATATTACTGGAAGAACGCGGCTGACCTTGTCCTATAAACATGGAAGTTGGTCAAATTATGAAACTCCCTTCTATGATCTATGTACTATCAGAGAAAGCTAGGTATAGAAGTTGATGCACAGCAGCGCCATCTATTGGCGAGATATAGCATACACACCTTCTCCATTAAAAACATGCAAATATATGCCAAGTTTTATGGTGATCGGTCAAACGGTGTCGGCGTTTATCGATTCCATACATGCAAACATACGTTCACACACATGTAAGTAGGGCCTATATCTACAAACATCCATGTTCATAAATGTAGATTGCGTGTGTCAAAATCAAGACGATTGAACTAAATTTTCCATTATGTACTTCCCTTCTTTACCTTTAGGAGAATGAGTGCAGAATGCATAAAAATACAATCATTATCCTTTAGCCTTGTTCACGATTTTTTATGGCACACGAAAGGACTAAAATAAAACGTGACATCTGTAGATAAATGCTTTTAATCATTCGACAAATAATACCTTAGTCTTAGAACAGTTATTTACGGAGATACGAGTAAACGCGCATGTACAGAATGTTTCTTAACTTATGTTACAAACTTTGAGAGGTGATTCCTCATTAAAAAATGAGGTAAAGTCACAAGCCATTTTCGTCTAAGGTAATTTTCAAGGGAGATACAAACCCTTGAAAATATATTTTTATTTTTTATTTTATTATTATTATATTTATATTTATCAAACATCAGAAACAACGTAAAGTTAAATAACAATTCCCTGCACAGTGTTTCGTATTATCGAGATCCTCAAGTTGTGATGAAATCGCTCGTTAAAACCCACCCCTTCATGTAAATATCAGGGGGTGGCCACCCTCACTTTGACCAGAACTTTTTTGCCGTTGGGTTTTGTGAACATTTTACGTTGTATTTCTGAACAGTACTTCTAAGTTACCGAAAAAAAGGTCCTCTTGTCTCAAGTCGCTAGAATGCACCGTTTACGAGAAAATAATTCCTACACATAGTAAGTGGATGCAATACATTGCATTCCTGTTATTGTATTTTTGGCACAGTTCAATGTAGTGCACATTGTGACATTTTTGCTATAGAGAAGCTTTTACGTCTCGTTGACAAGCACGTTCTTAACAAATACAAGGAAACTGAAAAGGAATCGGCCATGGTCTTTGTTAAGGCTTCTATGCCGGCATTCGCCTGGACAGATTTCGGGGAACAATGGAAAACTGAAATGAACAATGCTGTAGCTCAGAATAAAACCCATATCCTTCCTAATTAAAGTCCAACTTATGTATTACTGTTGCTTTATCTCGGTGCATTCTAACGATGTGCAACAATGGTACATGTGTAATATTAAGGTATACCTCTCAAAAAGGAACAAAAATTCACACCAAAACCCGAGAACGGTTTTATTTGTATTAGTTTATGTGAAAATACGGTTAACGTATTTGAAACTGTTTTATGAATGAAAGACTTTTAATTGACAAATATGTATTTTACAGATTGACGATCCCAAACCCACTATTCACGACATACCGCCGATTTACAAAAAGGTCAGCTTCTTCAACAAAAATTCCGGAGTAATGGCACTAACGCAGGGTTATGTGAGGAAACAAATGCCTTTTCGTTATAAACATGTTTAAATAACACTATCGAGAAAACTACATACAAATGGTTTGGCGGCAAGATGGTCAGGAGCTTCCAAACTGAAGTGTGCAGGGGCTCCATCATGCAGGTACTACATAAGCAGGCATGATTGACAATCCACGTCCTCATACAGAACTGGCAGTATTTCCTCTAAAAATGGCGACCAGTTAAACGCGCCAGCAAAAAGTATGGTCCAATGAGGTTGTCGCCGCCAATGCCGGCCCAAACAATTACAGCAAATGTCACTTGAAGGCGGTTTTCAACCATTTCATGTGGGTCGACGACGCTCCATGCGTGACTGGTTTTACTGTTGAGAATGCCATCACGCGTAAAATAAGTCTCGTCGGTCCACAGAATGTAGCGAGGAAAGGCAGGTTCGTCTGCGCATTGATGCAGAATCCAGCGTACGAAATCGACTCGTGGCTGAAAATCAGCTGGTTGAAATGCTTGCACCTTTTCGCGATGAGTCGGGTATAGCTGTTGTTCATGCAGAACCCTCCACCTACTTTGGTGGTTCGAATGCATTGTGCGAGCGATTCCACGTGAGCTACTTGATGGCGAATCGGCGACGAGTTCCAACACTTCCTCCTCAAACCTCTCTGTTCTCGTGTTGCGTCTCACGCCGGTGTCATGCCTGTTCGCTGTAAATGTTCCAGTCTCGCGTAACCGTCTGCCCACAGACGAGAACGTGCGATGCCCTGGACAGCGTCTGTTTGGAAATATCTGTGCTCCTCTTGCGTTACCTCCAGCAGCACCATACATAAAATGCATATCTGCCATTTCTGCGTACGTGTACCTTCTCTCCATGTTGTGCACCAACAGTGCAGTGCCACCCTGACACACATGCTAGCGGTGCTTCGTGAACGATGCGCGTGCAACTGTCTCGTACGGCCAGCCTTGCAACGCGGGTTGCTTACCTGGCAGGCACCCAAGTGCACCCTAACAAATCTTTTTGCGCTATCAAACACAGTTTATCATTAAAGTGTTCCATGAAGGTTACGTGTGTATGTTTTGTGTGTGTGTATTACTTATATGAAAACTATAAAAATACTCAAACGATTGCGAAATGGATTCTTAACAATGACCATGGCCGATTACTTTCCAGTTTCCTAATATATCTAATGAACTTGGTTGTCAACAAAGCGTTCAACTCCACTACAAAGAAAAATTCACCGTTTACAATAAAATGCACTGTGGCAACAATACAATACCTGGCATGTATGCAACAACTGCTACACTCGCATAGTAGTACGCACAGAATACTTGTAAATGCATTTTGTAATCAGAAAAAATGCACCTTGTGCTGCAGTTCTTTAAAAGCGAGTCTCAATTTTAAGTCAAGGAAACCTCAACAAATAAAACTTAAATACTACAGCTCCATACACACCTATGCCCAGCACATACCTTCATCTCTGTAGTATTTCAGGCGCGAATTTATGTAACAAGCAACTGAAGTTAGGGTGCCTACGATGCTATAATCACTCAGTACAGGTTGTAATGCTCACCTCACATGCAGTGTATTGCAGCCACTGGCTATTTGTATAATTTGTATTTTTCTCGTAAACGGTACGTCCTAGCGACTTGCAACAGGAGGACCTTTTTGTTACTTGGGTTGTACTGTTCAGAAAAGCAACATAAAATGTTCACAAAACCCAACGACACAACATTTTAGTCACTAAGAAGGTTACCACCCCTGTTATATTCATGGAGGGGAGAGTTTTAAAGTGTGGTTTCTTCACGGGTTAAAAATCTCGATATCACACATCATTGCGCGCAGAATTGTAATTTATATCAACGTGGTTTCCGATTTTTTTGCCAATAAAGAAATTTTAAAAATATATTTTCAAGGGTTAATATTTCCCTTAAAAACAGCACTAGGCGAAATTTGCTTTACGAAATAATACCTAATTTTTTATAAGAATCACGATCTCACTATCTGTACCTGTAGTTCAGGAACATCCTATATATATATATATATATATATATATATATATATATATATATATATATATATATATATATATATATATATATATATATATATACACACACACACAAATCAGGATGGCCTTGTTCTTGCACCGAACTTCTGTCCTTCCGGTCCTTCCGAATGTGGGGCGAGAGTTTCAACCAATGCTCCAACTCGCTAGGTTTCATTTCTCCAACTCGCTCTGTGGTTCGCCCGTCAGTATTCAACAATTAATCATGATTCATCTCAAATACTGCTCATGACTCGTGAAGGCATGGTTGCGAGAGAGATTGTGGAAACAAACAAGGACACATTTATGTTAATGATAGCAGAGAAGTTATTGTACATGTAGTAATTTCGGCAGGTGTAAAATCAATATCTACCTTCTTGTTTGCATTCGTTTTGCTTTCGCATAAAATTTTTAATGTACTATCTTCTTCACTCTAACGTGCTGGAGCACGTACAGATTTCAATACTTACGAGTTAAATATTTTATAGAAATAAATTATAATATTGTTAAACATTTCCTTAGTATGTTATGAAATAATTGTCTTTCCACTCGAAACCAGCTCAGAGTTACTTTACATGAATTATTATTTGTGCAATTTTATAGACATCTCCACAAAAGCAAGGAAGGTGCAAACACGTAATGATACTCACGCGTAAACTATTTTGATAACGAAAAGGGTTATTCAATAAATCAAAATGTTTATGACTCTAGTTTTATGACGGTTATATTATTGCTATATTTTGAGATTGTGGAAAAACGCGAGATTATTTTCTACCAGGGAATTTGTCGGCAAAATGTGCAGTATTTTGTGCCTTTAAGACGCTGGATATGTGGCATTATTTACCAGTTTACTGACCAATCACAGGCAATCAGTCGTTGCGCACCAGAATCAGTATTGGCTCTGTGAAATAGATATACACCAGGAACGAAAGAAAAGCCTCTCAGAAATGAAACCATTACATTATAGACTAGCAAAAAAGTTATCTTTTTCCGTGATAAGTAACCGCCCCTAATTATAACAGCGTACTTATTTTGTCATTTACACAAATACCAAAATCTCAATCAGTTGCGAAATTTTTTGTTTTCGTTTAATTATCTTCAACTGCACTTTGGAATGCTGCGTGGAATACCTAAAAACTGTTTATGTTTTACATCACATTAAACATTCAGTCCTTGTATACAACATAATCAGTATATTGGTATAATACTTTAAAAAAATATGAAATAACATATAAATATATACAGATAAATCTGCGAAATTTAAAGGAAATAAATTATTTTTATAAATAAATATTTGAAAAATATCAAGCCACAAGAAAATCATTGCAGGTTGAAAGATTAATGTTCAAATATAGAGGGACTAATGCAAAGGTGTTTTAGCTAGTATAAAGTGAAAGTTCTATAAAAATAAGGATCTTTACTATGTGCATGATCTAAATATCTGGTCGTTCAATTATTCTTTATTGAATTTTATTCGATTTGCTGTGTCCGAAATAATAACTTAGGTACTGGATGTGTTTATTTTAGGAGTTGTGAACGTTCAACATTAAAATATAAATTTTAGTTTATAAACTATTAATTTGTTTGTTATTTTTAAGAAACAGTATAGCTACGAAATTATTTTCAGAATAATACTTTTATTGCGAACAAATGTTACATTTACATAATTACTATAGTAATATAGATTACGTAACTTAATGTAAAATGAAAAGTGTTAGACACATTTCAAACGGGAGATTTTACTTCAAACTAAAGCGACATGCATATTTATTAAGGAAGAGTTCTCGCGTTTTAAGTAGCTAAGTAGGTTTCCTCTATGAATCTGCTGAAACGTGTATATCTTTCTCTTAAATAGCGTATTTTCTACCCTTTTTTTGTTCTATAAAGTTTCAGATATTTATTTTGCCACGGCGCCAGTAAATATTACAATGAAACATTGCAACTTTTTTTTTGTGACATCACCATTCTGTTGCCATACATTTTTTACCCTGTAAAGCCGTACAAGTCTTTCACTCGTGTTTCCATTTTTCGATCGTAAAGCATTTCGTAACGCTTGTCGTTGTCCGGAAACGACGTTACAAAACTTGCCATTCACGTAATTCGGATTACGAATTTCCATTAACGGATTTCCAGACGGGAGCGAGTGAAGCAGTGACAGTAATCCGCGTGCTGAAAAGACCATCCACACGTTTTAACATATTTTCCTCTTTACCGGAGTAATAGAATTAATCGGCAACGCACCAGTACAAAATTTTCTGCCTGCCACATCAACATTAGACCTTTTGTTGTATTCTTTGTATGACCAAACATACAGTTTTATAACTTACTATCCGCTATCATAATATATTTCTCAAATAGATTTCCACTGCCACACGACGTTGTAAATGTCAAGAAAGTACTTAAGTTACGAGTACCATGTAACATACATTTTATTCCAACTGAAAATACTATATCCTAGTAAAACATAAATAACTAAGATCTTAACTGAATTACAAATATTCACACAATTTTTGTCTTTAAGAGTTTTTTTGACATCATATTGTATTAATAAACCAAGTTCACATATACTGTTTTGTACATTTATTTGACTTTTTTATATTTCGTTCATCCGTGTTTCAATTTTCATAATGGCAGCCATATCTCAGAAGATATATTTTTCCGCCGAAATTCTTCATATTGGGTACACATTTTATTACTCATATTTCTTGACATTTGTATGTTTCGTTCATCCTATGCTTATAATTTCAAAACGATGGCCACACACATACGCGCGCGCACACACAGGATTATGTATATTTATATTACATACACATTCTTGGCATAATATGATTTATCTAAGTAAACATTTTTCCGAATCTTATCAAAATTAGTACACATATATTTACTATTAAATTGACTTGACTTATATTTTCATTCAGTTTTCGAATTTAAAAATGGAGGTTGTTTGAACATATTTTGATCGCACAAATTATCAAGGGAACAATTTTTCAGAACATCATTATACTCGGAAAAATTTTACAGCATTTAACAAGGTGGGTTGGCTTTTACGATTTTGTTAATGCCCTATTCGTACTTTCTAAATTTTGGGCCCTTTGGCATTATTGTGATTACAGGAGATACCTCATGAACCATTCTTCTAATACAATACTGAGTAAATAAATTTAACTTTTATGCTATCTAAATTGTGAAAATTGAAAACTTTTTAGGTCACAAAAAGGTATCTGAAATTTAATTTTTGACATTATCACTAAACTCGGTACACATATATGACACGACATGTATGTACTTTGTTCACGTTGAGGTGAAGTATCAATATAAAACTAACTTTATCCCACGATACATCTAAAATAACCATTAAACACAATTTCATATGAACGTATAGTACACAATAAAGCAACTTAAGTTATATGTACCGTATTAAAATTTTAGAAACTGTTTTCTTTCGTTTTTTATGACAAATATCTGAGGACCATTTTCCAAAATTTATTCAGACTCTGCATAGATTAAGTACTAACTAACGTAACGATGGTTTTTGTGTTGTAGGGTCACGGTTAGTTGTGTACTGTTATTCGACCCAGTGCCGAAGATTTCAAGACATAAACACATATTTTATAATTCATTAATGTTAAGAACGTCATGACTGATAGAATGCCAATTAAATATTTATAAATTTATTTAAAAAAAATTATTAATATAGTTTTACTGTACTCGATGATAGGATAGTAATATTGTAAACTATTTTATCTATTATTTCTAGATGTTCGAAAACGACTACAACTTTTAGGGTTAATTGGCACTCACTTTGAGGAAAATAGGCTTATCAGTTATGATGGTAACATGATGTTCATGAACTTGTATTTGAAAATATATTTGTTCATTCTCTCCTTTTTCTGAGCAATTTGGTATGCATAAGAGTAGTTTCTAAATAAAAAAAATTATTTTTATTTTCAACTGGACATGCAATCAAAGTGTAATAGTTATACAAAAAAAATGAAGCCACTTACTTGTAGACTAAATGAAAGTCTTATTGTATGTTAAGAAATGTTGAGAAGCTTACGTAGAAAATCTTAAAATAATCTAAATTATTGTGAATTGTCGTATAGGGCCTACATAGTTAATGCAAACTTTATTTGTGAACATGGGAAAAAATGTTGCTGCAATTTTAGTTTCTAAATCATTTGAGTAAAATGATTAGAAATAATGAATTTATGTACAGGTAAAAATAAACAATACATTTTACTTATAAAGTGGACAATAGAGATTTTATTTCACTAGTCAAATTATTTCTTTTAGAAACGCTTATATTATATTGACTTGTAAAAAATATACTTGTAGCATGTGGACTAGTAGTATTATAATACTGAACCCAGGTAGGGAGGTGAATGATGTGGCTACGCGACTTGTAGAAGCAGTCACCCGACTGCTAGGTCATACGTAGTTGGTTTAATGCGGATGAATTACCTCTCGCAAAACCCGCTGTAATGTGAGTGGCTAATCGAGACACAGCTGACTGACTGAGTTACAAAATGGGTTTCAGACATTATACTATAACAAATCCATTTTTAACGTGTAGTCTACCTGAAGACGTGAGCAGATGTCAGCTCCCGAACCATGTTGGCAAGCATGTCCAAGGGAAACTACAGTGTTCTTCTGTGTCATCAAATTGGTGTCTACGTCTTGTATTGTGTCCAAAACGTCGCTGTTATTCTTTCTTGTGTTAAGGGCACCACCTACCTGCGCCTTAGAGACTCAGAAGCGACGGAGCTATAAGGGCGACCTTGGAGCCCGCATCAAATGCTGCATCCCCCCAACGAGATAGCGTGCAAGATTCTCACTTATGCATTTTTACTATAGGACACTAAGCGGTGACAATAGAACTCTTTGGTCAAAATCATAAAATCAAGTTAAGTGCATCTTTCTGTCCGAGTTTCGAATATCTACAGTTGGTATGTTTTGATATACAACAGCCTGAAAAGGCAGTGTTAAGCGATTGATGGTCACTTAAAAACAGTGTTTATAACATGCATGATGTCTTGATAATGACATTCCGTCCGTGTTCAAAGTGGGATTTATTTCTGTGCATTGGCACAATGAGCACACGTGAACTATAGAGCCAGCGATTTTTTGGTGAAAAGAATTCTGCAACAATTAGCTTCAATGCCTTATGTGCACAACTGTTTCTCTGTTTCATAATCAGTGATTTTGCTGTCTCAGGGTCCTACCCGCAAATCACGAACCTGTCGTGTTGCTGTAACATTGTTCTGGTTGGTGCGGTCAAATGAGCCACGCCTCTGCCCGATTATATTCCGCCAATAACCACGAACCAGAGTTGAGGGTGTGCATGTAAGTCATTGAAACAAGTTGTTTCGAAATTATTTTCACCAAAAATCACTGGATCTACAAATAGTTTGGTAAATGAGGTTTTTCCCTTGATATTACAGCGCATTTCAGGGGTGTGGTAGGCGGCGTCCTGAAGGTTTATTATACTGCAGGATATTATAATGGACGATTTTAACAAGGGACAATTTTCGCCACTGGTAGCGCAGGAGTTGGCAAGGGAAATAATACACTCAAATATGCTAATAGAGCGAATATTAGCTGGGCTGTATAGACAGAAAAAAAAACACTCAATTTTATTTTTTACTGATAAAAAAACTGCCAGGAAAAATTTTAGTTTATTTTCAAATAATGAAACAATTTTTACTGCCACGAATCCTTTCAAATCGGAAAATACAAAACCTACGCAACCTTCTATTGACAGGTTCTCTTGCCAAACTAATATCATTGATAATCCTAACTTGTAAAATAATTGTGTGTAGTTATATGTATTGTTGTTCTTTGCCGAATACATACTTGTTTCTGTCAACTGAAATGTATTCATTCGCCTCCCACCAAGGCAATCCGGGTTCGATTCATGGCGGGGTTTGTTCCCGGATTTTCGCATGTGGGAATCGTGCCGGACGATGCCGTTGGTCGGCGGGTTTTCTCGGGGATCTCCCGTTTCCCGGCCCTTCATTCCGGCGCTGCTCCATACTCACATTACGTCACACCTCACCAGTACTAAAGACCTAGATGTTAAGCGCTGACCAAAATCTCTCACTCACTCACTCGCCCTTAATGATCAACCTTTAAAAACCAGCAATGTTCAAGAAATTCCGAAAATGAGTTAGACAAATTTTCGATATAAAGTTGGCTAGTTACACGCGAGTAAGTAGGCAGATTAAATATAAAATTACTTGCCCTTGTAAATACCGGATGAAAGTTTGTTTTCTTACAAAATCAGATATTCTGAATCTACTGGAATTTTGAATCAATAACAAGGTCACGAGAACTGCTATCTCTTTCGAGGCGTAGTTATTTCCATAACATTCTTTCGACACTAGATTTGAATAATTTCTCTATAATAATAAACGTAGTATACTATGTACATATTTCATGTGAATTACCATAGTTGAGAGTTAAAAATACGAACAAATAGCAAGCTTGCCATATTTAATTTTCTATGTCATCTCAACGTATCAGTTATTTCTTCGCTTTCCTGGTTATATTGGGGGAGATCGATATGTCTGAATGGGAGTGAGAGTGAGAGATTTTAGTCAGCGTTTAACATCGAGTTCTGTAGAGCTGGTGAAGGGTGACATGAGGTGAGTATGGAACAGCACTGGAAGGGGCGGGGGAAACGGGAGATCATCGAGAAAACCCGTCGACCAGCGGCATCATCCGGCACGATTCCCACATACGAAAATCCAGGGACCGGCCCCGTCGGGAACTGAACCCGGATCGCCTTGGTGGGAGGCGAATGGTCTGACCATTCGGCCACCGCGACACCTTGGTCCTTAAGAGGAGTCTTCGCCGGTGTCAAATTTCCACCTTTGACGCGTGGTAACAGCGTAGCGATAAGAGCCAGTGTCGCACGTTTGACGAGAAGCATATCGCCTCTATTCGCAGCGCGCCAAACTGGCGTGCAAGGTTTCCGTTGTAGTCTTTTTACTATGGGAATTTAGGCGGTGGACCAAATATTTTATTTCTGAATAGTATGAAGTAAAGACCAATGCATGCCTCTCGTTTTCCACTTTACGAATTCAGGTAATATTTTCGGAGTTACAACAGTCTAAAAAAAAACGATTTTAGCCATTTTTAGAGGCCTGAATATCATGTTCCTAACAAGCGGGCTGCATTTTGAAAAAAAAAAATAAATAAAAAAATAGAAGCATGGTTTCAAGTGTGTGTTCTTTTCGTAGGTAAACATAATATGAATAAGTTAAGCGGTTTCGCGTAAATATGTATGCGCGTGATACGCTGCAACGCTGTCCATGCGCCAGTCGAGGACTCCTCTTAAGACTACGCTCTTTAGTTTCCAGTGTTTTATTACGACAATAGTTTTATTTTTTAATTTAACCGAGAGCGTATATTAAAATCTGTCTGGTAGCTTTGTTTAAAATTGTTTTTGCCGTGATTGATAATTTTTTCAAAGTAATATATTATACTGTTTCAACTAAAACGTAAGTTAATTATAATTTTGTTAAGTACATAAAATATTTAAAACCATAGTATTTATTGCCATAAAAACCAGCCATTATAGAGAGGGCGATTCTAAACAAAACTGCAAAACAGATTTTATATATCTACTCTTGTTTAGGCGTAAAATATTGATAGCGCTAAAAAGTAGAAAATATAGAGCATGGCCTTAAGGGCATGGTCTACCGCAATTTTCATCACCATTTTTTATTTTTTATTTGCACCATATTTTTTCTTATTTTAGACACAAAATGTGACTAAATTTGGCTCTTATGAAATTTTTTTATCTCTCACAGTTTTCGCGTAATCGCTTGTTAAATTCATATTTTGCATATTTCCGTTTTAACGACTACACTAAAACCAACTGATATACCAAACTAAAAAAAAATCACAGTGGATAAAGACATTACAGGCTACAATGAGATGCTCATAAAATTAAAGAATAAACATTATTTGAATTTTAAAAAATGCTGAAACTGAAAATACAAATTTTAAAAAAATCAATAATTGCTTTAAAAACAAATCAATTTTATTTTTTAATTTTATGAGCATGTCATTGTAGCATGTAATGTCTTTATCCACTGTGCTTTTTTGAGTCTGGTATATCAGTTGGTTTTAGCGCAGTCGTTAAAACGGAAACATGCAAAATATGACTTTAACAAGCCATTACGCGAAAACTATTAGAGATAAAAAAATTTCACAAGAGCCAAATTTAGTTTCATTTTGTGTCTAAAATAAAAAAAAAAATATCTGGTACAAATACAAGATAAAATAAAGATGATGAACATTGCGGTAGTCCATGCCCTTAAGGAGGCGGTTCACGAATTTGCTCCAAAAATGGTATTTGTTAGAAAGTACCGAGAATGTTATTTAAGTTAAGAACAAATGAATTACTTATGCAGGAAGTAAACAGATAGTAGATTTTTATGATGCATCATAAATACTATATTCACTCGCACAAATTGTAAAAAAAAATGTCTAAATTTGACTGTATTAGGTCCACGAAGTGACACTATTTGACGGAATATGAGTGTCATTATGGTGCGGTGACTGAAAAAGTTTTAATCAGTAATTTTTACTCGCCTTTGTGAATTGTGTTAATGCTAGCTTTGTTATTCAAACCAATATATTTGTATGACATTTTTTTCCTTTATATTAATTCACTATGGGTTGTAAATTTTTTTTTTTTGTTGTATAGGAGTAATAAATTTATGCATTCTTATACAGAAGTCGTTACGCCGAGTTTACTCTTCAAATTCATATACTGATGATGAACAAAAACCTTACAGTTCTCACGTGATGCGTAAAATACTGGAGTGCCAAGCGCGATTAAAAATATCTAGTTGCAATGTCGTCAAGAGAGTGCGTCATAAGCAGCTCATGCTGCTCGGGGAGAGAGCGTGCGTAAGAGGAGATGCCATGTCACGTCCCCGCCCCGGCCCACCTATATGCTACCTGCAGTAACGAGTAGCGTATTACTTTACACGCAAAGATACGATGGGTGAGAAAACGACTTCACATAGGAATATATATATATATATATATATATATATATATATATATATATATATATATGTATAGGAAGGCGAAAGCGGCAACGTTGTGTTGGCGAAGAAAGAAAGAATTTGCACAAGTAAACAAACAAGATCGTGGGGCATATAAATATAAATATATATAAATATATATATATATATACATATTTTATATTTTGAATTTAAAACGATGCATAACATACCGTGTCTAAACAGTGTCCGTTTTTATATTTACGTTATTGTTTACTCTGCATAGCAATGAGATTTTTTTAAATGTGCGTAGGGCCTACACTTCTTTTCGAAATTTATTCAATTGTGCATGTAGAATGCAAAGTGTGTTTTTCCTATTTACATTTTAATTTACTGAGCCGCGTGCGTGCGTTTTTATAGACACGCGACAACACGCACAAATACGCCACTGAGAAAAATGGATTGTTTCGACAAGCAAATATATAAGGCTGATATTAATTTTTTAGGAACAAATAAATTACCGTTAAATCAACCGTGGTAATGTATAAGTTACAAATAGGAATCTATTTGCTTTGACAATAACGTTCTGTTGATGTAGTTTTTGGTTGGTTATACGAAATTAGGTTTTCATAAAATGATGTAATTTATAATACATGCATTTTATATAAACAGACAGTTAACCGAGGTTATTTGGTTTAAAGGAAAGGGTGCGGTTGACGAGCTACAAGACGCAGGTTTAAATCCTTGTGCATGCAATTTTTTTCAATGTAATTACATGTTAATATTATTTGTGTAGCAGTTACTTTACAAAAAACATAGTTTTAATGATTTCGTGGTCAGAACAAATAACTTATTAAAATGGCATATATTTTAGTGATTGTTCAAACACACGAAGCATGTTTGTTTGGCAATATCTTTATGATGTTATAAACCACGTACCGAAAAATAAAATTTCAAACAAATAATTTGGTTTTGACAAATCATAAATTTGGTCACACGTATCGAAGTATGCCAGTTGGTTATTTTAAACAATTTTTTGTTTGATTTTACGATATATGCTAAGCTAACTTTGTCGCATGAATATAATTTAAATATATAGTACAATTATAGTTGTTAAATATTTTATGATATGTTTCTGGAACAGCTCAACCTGTTCCTGTCATGACAACGAATATAAAATAACATTAACGTTTTATGTTCCTTATTTTGGTAGTGGTGTTCGTTTGAATTATTTTGGATTTAGGGCCACACCTACGCAAATAGTTGATCGAATTGTACCAAACTTATCTCTGCCATAATACTTCCTTAGCAAGTTAATACGTATAACAAATTGCAGTAATGTCAGCGATTTTGGAAGGTAGTACCACCTGTAAAAATAAAGCATTTAATACAATCCTTGCATTTTTTTCCACTATTTTTAACTTTGCAGTGCATATTCATTATGTCTCTGAAGAATTTACCGATAGTGCAGCTCTAAGTTAGAAAAGTTCTGAAATGTTTACGGGTATTAACGTATTCAACATCATACTGTGAAAAGCAACTCCTCGACAGATTAAATTGCAATAATGGATTCAATAAAAACATATTTCATGCATTTTCATTGAATTAGGGTTCAAATTACGAAAAAATTAATAAAATAAAATAAACAAATACAAATTTAAAAAGTTTTTATCGTCAATCAAGGTTGTCTTATGGGTGCAACATTTAAGTGGAAACCTCGACGATAACCCGTTGAGTTCTAAATATACAGACGATCAATTGAAAACCTTCACACCATTTCATTACTTTTCGTCCTTTCAGTAGTCAAATTTTGAAAAATCAATAATCCACATTTCAGGAGTTTAAGTAAGCATTAATGTGATGGAAAAATTGCTTCGATATTTAAAATTCAGCGTGATTGGTATTAATAAATCACGGATTGAAAAGAGAAAAATTCCCTTTTTAACTTCTTTAAAGTTGAATTAGGGAAATATCCTGAAACCGTATTTTGAGTCTTCACATAAATATCACATTTAAGCAAACAGCTCTACGACATCTCAACATTCCACGTCTCTCCATCCCCTTAATTCACGAATTTCGAAACGATTTTAAGTCAAATCTTAATTGAAGTAAAAATCACGAAGCTAGCCCGTTGGGTTCGAGCTGTACAGACGATTCATAAAAAAAAATATATATTTCCCTCCTTATTTTTTACGCTTTAGGAGTCGAATTTCGAAAAGGCCCTATAACTATTTAATGGGGTATTTAAATAACTTAATCGTTTCGAAACTATCGATAGTTACTATAAAATACATTTCAGGTTTTTCCTCCCCTTTAAATTTTGAATTTAAAAAGTCCTTTGGCTAATATGCATTTTTTTGATCGACCCATTGATGTAAAAGTCACGACGATAGGCCGTTGGGTTTGAACTATGTAGACGAATCTTATAAAAACTTTTTGCCCCTTTTCACTCCCTTAGGGACCAAATATATAAAAATCACTTTTTAGTTCCCGCCTACGACTTAAAGGTAATGTACAAAAAATTCACGTTTCTGTGTTCAGCGGTTTGGGCTGCAGTTTGATGTGTCAGTCAGTCAATAAATCATAGTCTGCAGATTTGTTACAGTGACTTGGTTGTTGCTACATTGTAATATTAATGTTGTCTTTAAGTCAATATAGTAATTAATAAATAGAAAACATGTTTGTGATTTTGTAAACATACAAGTTTGATCATATATTATCAAATACGTTTAACATTAATACTTTGGTATCCATATAAAAATAGACAAGTGAGTGTTCATATAACATTTAAAATGTATAATTTATGATGCATAAGTTCGAGGTAGTTGTTGAAACTGGATATCACTTATTTGCATTTGTTATTGTAATTGGTTTATTGCTAATATTTTTAAGTAGCGTCAATACAAATAGTGTAACTGGTTTTAAGATGTCCTGCATTCTAGAGATTATCTCTAAAAATATGACTTATGTTTATTTGCATTTCACGTTGTAAAATACACTTTTTGGAGCGATTCTGCATTGATTTTTGATAAATAAATGACAGAATTGGAATTTAAATGAATTTCAATAACATCTATATTTATTCTCGCAAATTTTTGTGGCTTTTCGTGTGATAGTATTCATATGAATAAAAAATTGAGGACCAAACCATTTGGGACTCAGATTCCTACTTTTATCTTTTTTCTGCGTGCTGCACTGCCGAAGTGAAAATCTTTTGGTCACCGCCTAACAGCTACATCTTTAGCGCTGATGTGGGGTGATACGAGGTGAGTATGGAGCAGCTCCAGAATGAAAGAAATATTTGGTATACTTATGTTAATTTCAAAAATATTTACATTTTATATGTTCGCTTTTACAAGTGAGTTATCATGTTAACTGTTTAAAACATAAATAATTAAGAAAAAGTAATTCTAATATTAAAGTACTTATGAAGACAAACAAATATGTGCGTACCGTTCATAAAACTAAACGTCGCACGGCAACGAGTCCGTATGAGTCAATTGTCCATTAGGAATTTTTCTAGAATATGTTCAGAAATCAGTCACATGATTTACACTCGTACTGTTTGCATATTGGTGCAAAAATTTACATAAACATACTTTGAAGTAAGTTGAGAATAGGGCACCTTAAGGTCGCCGCCTACCTGCGCGCTAGAGATTCCGAAGTGAAGGAGCTGTAAGGGAGACATGGAATCTTGAATCAAATGCCGCATTCCCGCTATCTCCGAGCCACTACTGTGCAAAATTCTCGCCGATCCATCTATCTTGACTATGATACTTTAAGCGTTGACCATATTATTTTATTCCTGGAAAATGAGCATCAGAGTTCAGTACAGGTCGCAATCTGAGGTTCAGATACATACGGTTTCTGTAACGGCAGTTTTTAGTTATATTGGAGGGCTTAGAAGCAGTGTTATTAATTAAAACGTCTTAATAATGGCATTCCAATCTCGTATGAAGTGTGTTTTTCATTCGTACATTGACAGAATGGGTACATGTATAATAATATAGAAAAAACCGTATATGCGAACAAACTGAAATGCATTTGAAGCGGATGTTAGGCGGCGCCTGGTAGTTCTACTTAGATTTTGGAAATTTTTTTTAAAAGGACGATTATATTCACAGCAAAGAATCCCTTCATTATTTTGCTACAAATATAGGCCTATCGTTATTTGTACCAAATTATTTTGGTAGCAATAAACCTCACCATTTTTGAGATTTTTGCCGCCAAAATATCTCCAATTTTGTTCTGAAAGTAAGCCAAATATAGCATTATAATTTTATGCGAACGATTTGTACGTTATTTTACAAAACGCCTGCAGACAATTGTGCAACGTATGAAAGAGAGGTATCGTTGTAGGCACCATACATCTGCTTAAATAGAGACAAAAGTTCAGCTTGTTTGTCGGTACTATCTGCGTTGTTCCTACAACTACCTGTTCGGTAGAAGTAACAATATGTCCCGTAAAAGGAAGATGTTTAGGACCCGGTACTTTCCGCGAAAAGATTTTTGCACCACTTTATTTCAGTGCCTTACGTGCACACCTGCAGCTCTGCTTTGTGGTCAGTGATTGGATGCCTGAACATACGTGCGGAGGTTAAACCAGCAAATCACAAACGCATTGTGTGACAGTTATCCATGTACTGATTGGCAGAGTCAAATAAATATTAACTCTTCACAAAAACACTCTGCCAATAATCATGAAGTTGAGCTGCACGTAAGACACTGAAACAAAGTGGGGGAAAAATATTTTCGCCAAAACTACCGGGCCCTGAAGATGCTCTTTACTCCTTGTACAGAACAGATTGTTATAGGAGCAATAAAGTTAATAACGGCAAACTAACTGGGCTATTATCTCTATTTTAACAGTAGAATGTTATCTAGAACAACACTATTCTTTCAGTGTGTGGGTGCTCGTAGTCTTCAAATTTTTTCAAAGCCATCCGTTAAGAAACTTCAAAGTTTTTGCGCCAATATGATAAATACTACCCATAATGGCCGTAACTGTACTCACTCTCACGTCAACAGTCGATGGTTCAATATGACAACGCTGTCCAAGACGTTTCACGGATGGACGGCGCAGTCATGCGTCTCAGGATATTGCCCATGCCACATCACTTTGACTGGGCGTGCTGACGTAATGCCAGGGTATCGAGCAGCACAGATCCTCTCGACATGTAATTGGATCCACGCAGCCCGCGTTCTAGCGTCGCTTTGTGTTCTGGAGGATGGCGAGGTCAGTGACGTATGTACGTTTGCATAGCGGCGACCAGCACGGACGCGGAACCAAAGACGTCTGGCTGCTGTCAGTGGCCGTGTAATCGCCCTTGCAGGGTCGCCGGTGTAATTAAACTCTCGTCCACGATGCCCTCCCAGACCGTCGTCTCTGCCAAATCCCGCACAGCTTGACGTGTGTTCAAACAGTCAAGGCGAACATCGAACCTAAGAGGGCGTGGTACATAATTCAACGCTAAAATCATTTCTTGAAGCCAATTTGCGAAAGTTAAACAATAGCAATCCTAGACAATATTTTTAGACAACGTTTTAAACAAAATTGTTTCAGTGTTACGAACTTCTGAGGCACAATCTCTGGCGCCGGAACCTCGTGTATTTAACTGCGGCGCAAGAGATAACGCGTAACGAATTAGTAATTCTAGATAAATATTTTACTCATAACGTTGGCAAATACCATTATCTAGGATTGTCATTGAGTATTTCATCCATATCGACTTCGAAAAAAGCGTAGAAATCGTTTGATGATTTAAGCGTTTATTTATCTACCACGCACTCTTAAAGCTTGATTTCAGTCGCCATATTGAATTTTATTTTCTTTCGCTTATTTTTTTAAATTCTTAGAATAAAAATGTCAAATGTGCGAATATACCTCAAACTCTATTTGCATTTCGCTGCTGTACAGACCTCGCGATTTAGCTGTAAACATTAATTACGCCGCAATGTACGTGGCAAAAGTTTTTATATTCATTATTTGCCCGACAAATTGCGACCTAACTATACATTACTAGCTCTATTGCCATGTTTGTATTGTAGCTCAAGGTAAACAGCATTTGCTGTATAGTCGCTGATTGAAAATTTTTCTTTTCAGAATTCCAGAAAAGCTAAAAATTATAATATTCAACATGGCGACTGAAACCGAGTCTTAAGAGGGAGTGTTAGAAATTACTTGTGTTTTTCAGTTTTCGTGCCATATCACTCATTCAAGTTGTATTAACAAAAATTTTTCTTCGACTTGATATCGGATAATATTCTTGCTTTACCTCTTGACAATAATAATAATGGAATATTTCATTAATTTTTCATGTAGAAACATTGTAAGATTATTATAGGTTAACTTCCAAGAATTATAACAGATCCAATATAACATGAACATTTAACACTATTATGATCTCCAAAATTTAATACAAATATTTCTATGCCTCAACATAGCCATATTTAACAAACATATTTTAAAAATTTGAGCTATTGCAGAAAATTAATAAATAAAATTTTGCATTAACGACCCCCACCATCAAATTATGATCACTGTTAATTAAGGTTTTTTTCATATCGATTTTGAAGAATAACTATCGATAAAATACTTTATCGTAGTCTCAACATCAAAATATGAAAACAAACCAAAATACCAAATTAAATTACCCGGACAACACAGTTAAGAGAGCAGTGATAAAACAGATTGTACAGAAGACTGGATAACACGAGAACTTCATAGACGTGAGACTCGGGGAAACAATGCAGACGACGTAGAAGATAATACGGAATGTCTCCTTAGACGAGAATTTCGGGACGTTTCAGGTGCTGGCGTCTGCACTCGTCTTCAGTGCCACAAAAAAAACCTGGTATTAATATGAATACACCTTTTAGTAACACAGCCAATTCCAGTTGATAATTTCTTCTGATTACGTGCGCCTCTAAAAGTTGGTATTATGTTTCTTTTTTTCTTACAGAATTTATGGAATTATGTTATACCATAAGTTAACCTTGGCTATTCTTTCTTTGTTCTTGGTCACACCTTGGTTCCTGGTACGAGACTGTGCTGTGATGGCGTTGGATATGCTAGTAACAGATCGAGAATATTACATGTAACCAATATTTTACACATGCTCTTATTGGTCTCCGGTCAGATATGAGTGCATATACTCTACCAGTATTTAGGAGGACTCACATTTTTCCCAGAAATTTTTATTTAGGTTTTTAAAGTTTTTTTATCACCTACAAACATAGACTACTTTATTTCCTGTTTTTATAAGTTTCTGGGTCTGTGCTTCTGACTCAAAATCTTTCGCTTTTCAAGAGAAGTTGGTCCCTACTACCTATCTAACTTTAAGCATGTTTTACTTGTTCATTGTTATGCACTGTAATATATACTTGTAACGCTTAATAATTCACAGGAATAATATTTAATGTAGTGGGAATTTAAAATCAGTGAACATGTGTTTGGAAATGCGATGTTGCACATTTTGGTACAAAATTGTTATTGTTTATACCAGCGCACATAAGTGTGTATATACAAGTTAATATGCCAATAAAAACAAAAAAGTTATATTTTTTATTTTTTATTAAATTTGATAAAATTGCATCATACTAACATCATCACAAAATTTACAAGTACGAACAATTTTCGTCGTACTTCATACTGTTTTTTGAAGACGCTGCGCTTATCCTTAATTGCATCGTTCGCTATGAAGACCGGTCATGGTAAAGTCATCCTATATAACCATCACAATGTTCGTTAACATATATTCAGATAATTGAGAGAAAATATTAACGTTTTATTTATTGGTACAACGGAGGATATAACTACCGACTCATAGTCAACTGGACCACCTGCATATTTGTTTCAGGAAGTAAAACGGAGTTGCAGAATAATCATATTCCTAACACTGTGGCATAATTATGATTATAATGATTTGTAGAATGCGTATTAAAGGCAACGTTTGTGACACACACACCTACACACACACACACACACACATATATATATATATATATATATTATTTTTCGCGAAGATAAGAAACCAATCACTGCGCAGAACTGTGGTTCTCCTAGTAGCCATTACCACATGGAAATCCTGATTGAAATTGTTCCCAACATCACCTGTGTAGAAATCATAGCATTTATGTCCTGTACGTAAATTACTATTTGTTAATCCTAGAAAGGGAAATGCATATATAAACAAGGGCGTAATATTTATGTATTGAACGACAGCCACAGAAATTTAGTTTATGATAGACTTGTAAATTACAAGTACTACAGTGATCACTAATAACGAAAAATAATTAGAGCGGGATAACGTATGTGTTATTGAGCGTTGTTATTCCGCCATCGTTTACTATTCCACTTATTATATTGGTGTTCCACTACTATCCGTGAAGTATGTTGTAAATGTTATGCGTGCTGAAGATGTTAGTATTAAGGATTACCTTATTTTGAACCTTGATTCTTAGAAATGAAAGGGGTGTAATAGTATTAAATTTAAAGTTCAGATTTAATTTTTTCACGTGTTAATGAAATAATTGCTACAATGGCAAGAAATTTCAATGTCCGTCACATGTACTTAATTGTCGTTAGAATTCAAGCAGCTAGGAAATTTCCCTTTATACTATGACCATTGCTTAGTATTTTTAGTAGTAGTAGAATATGTGTTCAGCAACCGATATGTTTTCAAACCTAGAAATTAAAATTTGGATAACATACTTATTTGTTTTATTCTCTGTGCTTGCAGGTACGTTTATTTCTTGAATACAACGGTTCCGATAGCATAATTTGCTGAAGAAGTAACGGTACAAAACATTGCGTGATTGTCGCAATAAAACACGAAGATTGGCATATCCAAGCAGAAGGGTGAAATTGAAGATAAACCAAAATGAAAACAAGGCAAGTACAAACACTATCCTTTGCAGCATATGTGTAATATTTATTGTTTATTTGGGAACTCTTTTCAGTAAGCAGTAATGTGTGTGTATATTATACATACAGTATATTTACGTGTGTTTGTGTTCAGTAGAGATAGAATGAGTATAATATGACATTCAAGCTTTCATCCAAACTGTTACAAAGTGTCTTATTTTTTGTTTAGTATAGTTTAATTTATGGTTTCTAGAAAACAGCGACAAAAAAAAAACATGTCGGTTACATTTTTCTGCTCATTCAACAAATATGTTGATTGTCTTTAATAAGACCATGGTTCAAAGTTTATTCTAGAATATTGACTGACACCATACGTTTTCTTTGTAAGCCTTACAGTGAACGTTAAAGTTGATTACCTACATGTAACATACATTTGAGAAATAACGAATTAATTGGTTACGGTCGTTAAACTTCTTGTTAAATATAATTTAATATGCATAGCAAAAATTTACGAAAGGAGTAAATACAATAAATTTTGTCATTTGTGGACTTTCTTATCAAGCGAAATACAGTCAAAATAAAGATATTTAATTTATAAATATTTGATTTAAAAATACATTATGACTGATAGGTAAACACAAGTAATTTTATTGGGTATTTAAGGACTTATAAAATAAATCTTAAGTTGACAGCGTTACAAATTGCATGCTTAGTTAGGTTATCAGTAAAATTTCAACCTACATAAATTGATGAAAATTTGTAATTTAGAATACTTGGAACGAAAAGAATGTGCTATTGACTGAACCATAAATATATCACTCCATGGGACATGGTATTAATTCTAATGTTTAACGTATTTACTATACCGCTTAGCGTTAGTAGGAATAATTTAAATTCGTTGTTTTCGTCTACTTACTACAGACGTAATATTGTAACACTTGATTCAACAAAGAAAAAAGATCACATGTTGTGTTCAGCTAAATACTAAAACATGTGTTAAAGGACGATAAATTCAACTGAAACTATGCGCACAATTATGCAAAGTTTGTTATTCTGATAATAGGACTAGGCAAAGCAATAAATTAATTTATGATTTAAATGCATTCACTCGAATCTCACAAAAATCTATGTATCTAATATTGCTGCAAACTTTTGCTGTAGAAAATGTCGGGTATTGTGGTATTTCAAACGGATTTAAATAAATAAATTGTACTGTTGTATTACATTTGTGAAGTTTTATTTTACCTTTAAAGTTTATTATATACATATATCAGTTAAAATACATATTAGGGTTAGAACGATCTGGTTTTCATTCTGATGCCAATGGTATGAATAGACGGGAGATGTGTCTGTTTAACCGAATGTTTTGTGGTGTAGGATGTATCTAGGAATCACAAATATGACTTAAATAAACTAAATAATCTTAAATTGTGAAAACATCCCAATTACTACACATTATTTTTTGTGACTACAGTTTTTCTTCAAAGTAAATTGCATCGAATTCTAACGTTCAAAACGCCTGTAATATTCAGGACGTTACTGGATTTCCCATAGCCCATACGTACCACATAGAACCAAAAATATTAACTGCGTTCAGCGGTTTACGGCTTCAGTAATCATGATTTCCGTTTACTGTGGTTTCTAGAGATCGCCGCGTTTGATCCTTAACAAAGGGCATAGACGGATCTTTTTCCAGCTCCTATCATTGAGTAAAGAAATTCTTCTAGTGACCTAGCTTACGTCGAGACGTAAAGCAAAATAAATTAAAAGTAATAGTTCGTGTTCAATTTTCGTAGTAAAAAACATTAAAAAGGCACGGAACACTGAGTTTTCTATTTCATAAATTTACGGTACGACTAATATACACATCATTTTATTACTATGGTTATAATTTTTAAGATATCAGTTTAGTATTTTTTTAAAGGGTAATGTGTAACGGTTTCAAATTACCGCGCTTGACATGTGGGAACATTGGATATATAAGAGCCAGAGTACCACACTTGACGAGAAACATATCGCCCGTATTCTCAGAGCGCCAAAACAGCATGCAAGGTATTTCTTGCTGTCTATTTCCTGTGAGACGTTAACCGGTGACAATTATATTTTATTTTTGGAGAGTATAAAGTAAATACCAATGCACGGATATCGTTTTGGACTTTTTTACGAATTCAGGTGGTTGTTGAGTTGAGAGGTTTTTGGTCAGCGCTTAACGTCGAAGTCTTTAGCGCTGGGTGAGGGATGACACGAGGTGAGTATGGAACAGCGCCGGAATGAAAGGGCGGGGGAAACGGGAGATACCCGAGAAAACCCGCCGACGAGCGGCGTCATCCGCCTCGATTCCCAGATGCGCAAATCCGGAGTCAACCCAGCCGGGAATCGAGGTGTCAGCCGAGTGGTCTGACCACTTTATTTTCCATTTTTAACTAAAATGTCTGGTACAACGCCAAGGCTATCGCCTCGCCACTGCATCAAACATTCCCCTCCTTGAAGTTGGCAAATTCAAGTAATCCCCAGTAACCTGTATTGTGTAGTCTATAAGTGTGTGGTGACTTCTGGCACTCAGTAATGACGAACACAAACACCCAGTCCTGAACCCGAGGAAGTGATTTTAAATATCACCTACCCGGCCGGGAATCGAACCCAGGAGCCTTGACCCTGCAGTCAGGAGTGCTTACCACGTTTTTTTTTAAATGTTAGGCTCCTTGGCGAGATCTCAACATCGCCAACGAGCCAAGCATCCCCCCTTTACAGCTTTATTACTAGGCAATACCCAGTTGTGACAGTTTTGTTGACAGTTACAATTGAAATGACTCAAACGGACGAACACAAATTTTACACCCAGCCTGACCAGGGAATCGAACCCAGAACCCCTGGTACCAAGGTCGGCCGCTCAACCAATACCCAGGAATTCTCGTGGTATTTTTGAAGTTACAACATTATGAAAAAGCTGTTTTTAGCCGTTTTGTAATGTCCGAAAATAAAGTTTCTAACAAGCCTACTGAAGTTTTAAAATCATAGAAGCGTAGTTTCAAGTATCTATTATTATGGTAGATAAACGTTACAGGAATAAGTTGAGCGGTTTCGCGTGATTCGCTACAACGCCGTCAATGCGCCAGGCGAGGCCTTCTCGTAAGCTAGGAGATTAGAATTTTCTCCACCGATAATTGGTAAACTTACGTGCGACAAAAATGTGCTTCAGTGATTCATCTGCCGAAGTTAGTGCGTAAAATATTGCAATTTCTGTTCTGTCCTACTAAAGCACCTTTGTTCAGAAATGACTGGGCAGTGATTTCAAACATTAGTGATATCCCACGGGACATTCGCTTCCCCTTTTCCTAACGGCCATGGGCGATGCACGTTTCGAACATCCCAGGGCAAAAATGGCGCGGAGTAAATATCGCTTACCCAGCGACATTTTATAGCGAACGCACCACCAAATGTTCAGTGGACCAAGAACTCGCCATTCCAATTAGCGACTCAAACACTGTTGGACGGTAGTCGTCTATGCAAATTGTATCAGCTTCCCCTTTCCACACCCCTGTCCAGTCACAAACCTCTTCTCTTGTCTGACCAACCAACCAAACTGCCGAGCACAGCGATTGGATAAGCCACGTGCGACAAAAAAAAACTGGGATGGATTCGCATTTGTTTCGATATTTCGGGACCGTGGTGGAGTGAATCACGTCACAGCACTTAGCGATCGCTTTCCGGTCGTTTCGCGTCGCTTCCCCGATTCTGACGTTGGCACTTGACGCTGAATCATTCCCGGGGAATACGTTCGACGAAGGATTTCCTCTGATGAACGTTCGAAATAAAAAAAAATCGCGTGCGGAGATGTACACGGTCTTCCGGGCAAGTTTTAAAACAAGTTGGAACTGCATCTGGTGAATACCCAAATACTGTGTATTTTTTATCTGCTAGTAATGCTAACGGAAGAAGAAGCAAGGACTGGGCATTAAGGCCATGATCCGTTATTTCAAACACATTGCAAATAACTCGAACATTTTTTAACCAAATACTTTGAAGAAATTTGAGACTGCATTCAGTCACACAATACACAATTTTGTCAGACCGTTTTTTTTAATAATGTACCATTTGGTAGCAAGAAAATAATTTTGCGTCATTTTTGCTTATATTGACAACAAAATATGTAATATTTCAAGGGAAAAAAAATCTAAAAATCATTTTGGTGTATATAGCAACATAAAAATTCAGATACAAACGACGATATAGGCTACAAGTGTTAAAACTGTAAGAATTAATTTTTCATGTATGTATTAATTTGAGTTAAAATATTTTTTAAACCACTACAAAACTAAAGCGCGAAGCCTTAATGCTGAAACAAATCACTGAATAAATGAAATCCTGAAAACATTTGAGAACAGTGCTTTGGTCACGCATTAATCTAATAGGACTAATGGTACTCCGTACGTGCACACGTTAAGAAAATATACGCATTGAACGCATTGGTTGTGAAATCATTCTTTAATTAATATTTTCTCTCAAAGACGGTTTAGTTTAAGGAAATTATCAAAAATAAAGTTTTTCGTAATCAGAAATAATTTTTGTGTCGTAGTTACGTTTTGCGAAATGGCACGACTAAATAAAACGCCATACTTTTCATGTTCGAGTTAAGTACCCAAACAGTTGACTATAAATTCAATATATCTTATTAAAATTGCCATAATTCATTTTATATATGCTTACGGTTACTATTATGTAAATATGTGTGCATTTTATTTTCTAGTATTTTAAAATTTTAAATATCTACTTTTAAGATTTTAAACACATTTTGAGTTACTCTGAGTATATTACCTGCGTGTTAACATATTTCATTACATTAATGCATATTCACTGTCCACAAAACCTGTAAAATTGTGATCATACCATAACATTACGTAACCACGAGGAGCCTACATATTTGTGTGCAAGGAAATAACAAAAACAATGTCCATAAAATAAAACACTATTAAGTTCAAATATTATTAAAAGAAAATGCAAAATGGGATTCTAAAAAATTATTAATTTTATCAATTAGCCTACTTTAACTGCAGCAGTTATGCAAGCTATACGTAGAATTAAGTTGAAAGCCCAGGTTACAGACAAAATATATTTTAAATTCATTGAACTTTTATTCCATGTATAATGTCCATTCTCTTGTGCATTTTCGAATCGTCTCTTGCAAAGGGTCATTTTCCAAAGTCGTGTAAAAATGCTGTGGTAAAACCACTTCCCAAGATACCTACCTCTACAAGCATAAATTACTTTCGCCTCATAAGTATACTCTTTGCCTTATCGAAGGCCCTGGAGTTCATTGTTCACCAACAAGTTACAAAGTACCTTACAGACACCAGACTGCTCGACAGTAATATGTCAGGCTTCATACCAAACCATAGTACCTACACTCCTCTTCTCAACATAACCAAGGATTTCCGGCAAGCAATGGACCAATGACACATAACGTTACTTACCTTGCTCGACTTCAGTAGAGCTTTCGACCAAAAAGTTCTTCTTGCTTAACTGCTCAATCTTTACAATTTCTCTGAAGGCGCTTGTGAATGGCACAAGTCCTATCTCAGTGGCCGGCAGCAGAGTGTAGTTGTAGGTCTAGGTATGTCTTACTGGCTTACTGTTAGGCGTGGGGTGGCCCGCAGATCGGTATTAGGTCCGCTGCTATTCTCGTTGTTTATAAACTACCTTCTTGTCGTGCTGAGCCATTCAAAACATCACCTGTATGCTGATGACTTTCAAGTTTATCTATAATCTTAGCCAAATAATGTGTAATATATTTGCAATAAGATGAACGAAGAACTTAGCAAGATATTCACATGGGCAGTAAATAATGGTGTAACAGTAAATCCGCTGAAGACACAATGCATTCTAATAGAAACTCCACAACTTCTTTTAACTACCCGGAGAATTCAGCACCCGCAATTACTTATCAACGGATCTAAAATAAAATTAACGATTTGGGCCTGTTCCTGGACGATTCACTAATCTGGAATAAACAGGTTTCGCATATATGTAGAAAAGTTTAGGCTGTGCTGCACCCCTTTGATCGCTTAAAAATATGTTGTCGCAGTATACAGAAATTATGCTCACCGCCAGACTCATCTGCTCAATACTAAATTACTGTGACGTCGTTTACAGTAATGTATCATCTGACGTGTGTGCAAGACTCCAGTGTCTGCAAAATACTTGCGTTCGTTTTATTTTCAATGCTAAGTCTCGTGACCACATCAGTAAATACTACACTGAGCTCTCCTGGGTAAAATTTAATGACAGACGTATTCTTAATTCTCTCACACTCTTACACAAAATACTGGTCACGAAGTCCCCGCAGTATATATTTGAACGCTTTCAAACTATTCGTTCAGTCCACACGAAGAGCCCTCGTTACCATTCTAACAACAAACTGTCAATATCTATACACAAATCCAAACATGTGCCACGTTCATTCGTGGTAAATACTACTCGTTGCTGGAATAATTTGAAGTGTAAGACAAGACATATTCATTACTTTAAAAATTGTAGTACATCAGTAAGAATGTGTCTCAAGCAAAATCTAATACAATGCAGTAGGATCACCAGTTGCTCAAGGCTGTTAGAGTGAGTTTTGTATAAATTGTTTTATTTTCTTACTCAGTGTTTAGTTATAACTTGTATCTGTAATGTCTGTGAGTTGTTTTTCCCCTTGGTGTAAATTTGTTCAGCTATTAATTACTTTTTTTCGTAAAACTTTTGTATTTACCTAGAGCAACATTTACTGTTTCCTATTCTTGTGTATCTGGTATATATCGCTTAGTAATATAGTTTATTGTTATTTTGTACGTGGTTTGTTTGTAATTTTATATTTGTTAGTGTACCATCATATAATAGTGGTTAAGTGTAAGAGAAGGCTGGTGCCTTATTTTCACCACTGTAATTAAGCCGTAAATAAATACAATAACAAAGTTTTAAGTAGCCAACGCCTTAATGAGTTGAACAGGTACATTCCACTACCATTGTTAGAACATTTACATTCTCCAGTAACTATACTTGTCCTATGAGTAATATTGCATAAATACTGGAAAGAAAATTATTTCTAATGTAAAACAAAAACTTAATTTCCTTAAAATATATTTAAATTGACAATGTTTAACCATGTTAAAAAAGTACATATTAATTTAAGATGAATACTACAAATGTAAGCAAACTTGCTGTCTGGTTTACCCATCAAAAATTATTGACTCAAGTACACAGATATTTTATAACTTGAAATTGTATATTTTCATACACAGACTTTTTTTGGTAAATTGAACACAGTTTAAGCACTACTTTGCATTTTAAATCTATTCAATTGATATGTTTTCTTTATTCGTCAATACACCATTAAGAGATTATGCCATTGTAAATTTAGTTTGTAGATTTTATGAAAGTAAAACTTGCCGTCTGATTCTTAAAAACTTGTCTATGGGTCACCCACATCTTCGATTCAGCTTCAATTTAAACCGGATCACTATAAATCAGAAATAGTGATAAATCACTAATATCCCAGCGATTTTCGCATATTCTAGATGAGGCAGTTTAAACTAATTTAATTAATGGAAAACGACCGGCGAATACGTCAACATTCTGTTATTACGATGTATTGTGCCAAAATTAAAAAAAAAGTGACTCAGTAAATATTCACTGATTAAATTATTTTAAACCGTTACATCTGATATATGTAAAAACCATTGGAACATTAGCTAGTGAACATTCTCTTGTTCTGATTTAAAGTTGAGTATGTCAAGCATCCCCCCTTACTCACCTTGAGTTGCGACTTCCGCAGACTAAACCCATAATTACAACAATATTATTTTATGAGTCCGCTTCCAAAATCTAGCATAAACGTGGTCTCGTCTAGAATATGGTACTTGTGTCTTCACATCTTTCTAGAGTTTGAAAGTTGGTCATCTCATAGTACAAAAAGGTTGCTAGAGTAAGAACTGGAACCAAAGTTTATTAGGAAATAAAATAATAAGTAACTTTCGCAACGTTCGCATGAAGTGATTTATGTGAAAAACAGATAATTGAACCTCGTTCTTCCCGAATGTGAGTCCAAGAGTTCAGTGTTTCATTGCTATAAAACATGCCTGTACAACAGCCTTACGAAGGTAACGTAGATAAATTATGGTGCTCACACTTGCGCCTAAATTCTCTTATGAAACATAGCTGCGGTTCTGAGTTACATAACAGTTTTGTACTTTTGTTCTTACATGTACTAAATATTAATTAAGGGAATGGCAAAAATTACTATCATAACACCCTTAAATAGGAAACAAAAACGAGGTGTTTGAGAGGCTTTTGGTATGTGCACACTCAACACACACGCACTTAAATAAACAAACTTGTTGTTGGCATGTTCTGTGTGATACTGAAAGTTACAAACTAGTAAATTAATGCTGAATAGTAGCTTTTCCACCAGGAAGACGTGACTGCAGCCCGGGAGCTAAGCTTTTCAGTTAGACAACGGCTGCGATAGCCTGCAAAATTGTATTGTGAATTCATGCATCACTTGACGTTTCTTGACACCGATCCTCATAAGTCACTTACTTACCCAACTAGAAAAAAATAAATAGCGTCGAAATTACTATGAAAACACCAGTATCATTGAAGAGCATGGGGAAAGACAACGGCAACCGACACTTTTCAATTATTTGAGTTTTATGCAGGAACTTAATGGTAACCTCGTATTGTACAGTCCAGTATAATATATTAAGCAACGTGACCGCAAATGGCAGCTCAGTGCTGTAATTATTCAATTGCAGTCCACACTTTCCTAGCTTATTACACCAATAAAATAGTCATTTATACTTTTTTAATTATTGTGTACTTCTTTATTTCTTATGGGTTGTATACTATAGTAACTAAAAACATATATTTTTTTAAACAATAATGATTTTAATTAAATTTTTTTTTTTTCAAATTGTACCTTTCTTCTACAAGCACATAACTCTGTTGTGATACATAGTGGGTTACCATTTCATATCCCTATGCCCTTCAATTTTCGGAAAAAAATCTGATTAAAGAGCTGTTTTTATACAGGACTCAGTTGTTCCATCAAGAGTTCATAACGCACGATATTAACGGAGGTATATTAGTCATTTTATTTATAATTATTATTCAAAGTTCTCGTATCAGATCCATTTATGAAAATTTCACTTAGTTGAATCATAAAATATGCACTGGTAGTATAACTGACGCCACAAAGAGTTGGATTTTATTTCTTTGACGGCAACGAAACCGCCCAAAAGAATATACCAGTACTCTTAAGTATAGACTAATACATTAATTCCGTCACCACATTCTGTGTTTCAACGTATCCAGAATTCATACTGTGAAATTAATTTTACTCTCCAAAAAAATGGTGCAATAATGTAGCCACAATTTTTATAATGAAATACATTTCAATCCTTAGAAATCAACACACTTGAGTTTACAGCTGCTTTTCACTCGTAATACTGGATTTATAATACACTGTAATTTTTTTTTTTTGTACTTTTACGAACAAAAGCCTTGGAAACCCAGTTGCCAAACAAATTCCTTGTAAAACTACAATGGTTGTCCTTGTAATAAAATACAAAGTATATGTTTGTAAAATTACAAGGACTAGCTTTGTAGCTGTACTTTCAATAAGGAAAAAAAATACATTTAAATGTTGATTGTACTTCATAAATAACACTGAACTTATTTATCACATAACTTTTAAATAAACGACGTATACAAGAGATTGTTTTGAAACAATAAAACAAAATTTCGGGAGGTGTTAAGTTTTGAACCACTAACCCCACGCTCAGAATCAACGCATCTCACCCATAGACCACTGTAACCTACGAATCTCTTAAACGTTATTTATTTGTATACATTCAATGTAAAGTATAGTAATAATTCTTCCATTTAAAGCACGCAATTAATATAAATATTCACTTTATTCCAGAAAAATACTTTTCAGATGTTGTGATCTTTGCATAAGTACCTAATTTCCGGCAAACTTAAGGCTACACATTTTTTTTCTAAGTTTCTTTGCATACAAAATCATTTTAACGTTATAAACTAATAATTTTACAAGGAATATTTTCAAAATTTACAAAAGCTTGTACAACTACGAAGAAGTGCCTTGTCATATTTTACAAAATAATTTACAGTGCAGTAACTGTCGGTATAGGTACAAGGAGTTCCTTTGTAGTGTTACAAAGTTTAGCTATGTCACTTCAGAAACTAATGATTTTACAAGGATATTCTTTGTACTTTTACAAGAACTTGTAAAAGTACAAAGAATATCCTTTTAATTTTACAAAATTTTTTTAGAGTGTACAGCGACAGACGTGATACGGGTAAAATATTTATTCAGCAAATTAGAAGCGAGGCTTCTTTGATGTCAGCGCCACAAAAATCACGGATTATACGCGATTTTTTAATAGAAAGTGTTTCTTATTCATTCGCGTATCGGACTCCACAAAGCTGAAAAGCATGATATAATTTTGTCCGAAAATGTTGGCGAATCTGGTGGCTTGATTGTTAATTGAGCAGCAAACATTCAAAACCAGATATGTCCAAAATCCCGAAAATGAGTAAAATTTCCTTTCTAAATAAACAAGACGTGTTACATACGAGTATGAACTCAGGCTCCCTAAAAACACATGTCTTACTGAAATGGGTATGTTTATTCTCAGTTAGTGCTATAAAGTATAATGTTTATTCACTTTTTCTACAGCTAGATGAGGTGGACATGTCTAGCTTTGAAAGTTTGCTCCTCAATTGTATTTATTTATTTTACGAGAGATTTTTTGCTTTATATTATTAACAGTTCATAAACTTTTTAAGGAAACGTGAAATTGTGACATTATTTTCATATTTGGGAATGCCAGTGGATGTTTAGAATATGTATTTCAATAAAACGAAGGAAAAAATTTAAATACTATTAACACCTATGGCTAGAGACTGGAAAATTTTGCGAATTCGATGATCATTAGGCTAGAATCCATTGTACTATGAATACTCAGGGCCCGTCTATTAGTTCATTTTCTGCTGTTCCACTGAGTAGCAGCTAGTTGACGAATAGTCGTGGCTTGAGTATGCTTAGTACAATGAATTCTAGCCTGCAGGTAATTAAATTCGCGAAATTTTCCAGTCCCTAGTTATGGCAGTCGTAAAATAGATTTATATTTGGTCACTTTATTTATTTATTAGGTCAGTTTATGTGTCCTTGAACACTATGAGGTCTTGGTAAAGAACGCAGGGGAAAAGGGGAAATAATTGGCCAGGTGTGTTTAAGGGCGTTCAAGTGGGAAAAAACTATAATTTTATATTTGCATAAAACAGTGATAGTTTTGTAGACGTTACTTGGAATACATTTTCAATTTACAAAAAAAAAAAAAAAAAAAAAAAAAAAAAAAAAAAAGGTCAGCCAGTTATCTCATAATTGCATTTCAAAGTCCAATTTTGCATGTTTTTAGTTCATACACCGCCTGAAAACTAATGAACATAATTAAACGAAATACTTCACAGTGAAAGTACTTATCCCAGGCTATGGCTTAACGTGCATGAAAACCCATTCAAACATTGTTTTTAATTTTTAAAAAATTTCAAAAGTTGAAATTTTTTTGCTACATTAATGAATTTTTTTAATACCAAAATATTTTTATTGGATTTTAATAAACTTAAAGCCCCAGCCCGTGATACGTACATTATCTGTGAAATTTTTTGTTTCATTATGTTGGTTGGTTTGCAGGGGTGTATGAACTAAAAACATGCAAATTTTGACCTTGAAATGCCATAATGAGTGTTAGGTAGCAATAAAATTATTATTTTCGAAATCACTGCAAAACTAAGGAACAAGCCCTTCAGTCCAGCCTAAACTTTCCGTTTGATCGCTTCTGCCAGTCTACGTTCTCCGCATACCGGTGGCTCACTTCTGCGAGAAGGTACTGGAAATACTTCTGGCGGCTGGAGCCGAACACGACGCCTCGCTTTGTTACCATCGCGGCACTTCACCAAGAGAATGGCAGAGGAACGCCTCGCCTGCTTTTGAATATAAAACAGACTAGGAGGAAGAGAGGCGTCGGCAGATGTATGGGCGGTGGCAGAGAACTGGCGTCCCTAAAATAAAAAAAGAACTGTGTATATTCATGACAGAAGAAATTTCATGGAATCTCACTCTGATGACGCTTGGAGAATGTTTCAACAAAGAGAAGAATCGGAACCTTCTGTCTCACTAACGGCGTGTTGTTGCGCTCTTGTCAGTATCCTTTAAATTTTTCATAAATTGAAACGTTTGTTGAGAAAAAAAATCTCATAAAACAACAACATCGCATAAATAATTTCTGACAGGTGGTAGATACAAATGCAATAAAATTGTTTTAATTTTTTTTGTGCCACTCACATGGGAAATATTTGACGTACAGGGAAAGTATTACTTGCTTCGAAACAAATCACAAAAAAGTAGAATAAAATGTTACCATAAAAAAATTGTCAATAGGTTGTCACATACTTAAATTTATTTTATGTATCCCCAAAAATGTTTCAAAATATAGTTATAGTGTGAGTTTGAAAATATATAATTTTAACCAACATAATTTTAATATCGAAGAATTCCTACAACCTTTCGTTACAAATATATAATATTTTTACCGGTTTTTTTTGGTAGAAACAAACCTTACTGTTTTTAAGATATTACTCCCAAAGTATCACAAATTTGGTTTTGAAAATAAGTAAAATTCAAACAATAGTTATTTTGCAAAAAGCTCACGTTTTTGCATCGTATGACTGTTCTTACACTTATTTTTTATAAAGGCATTCCGTTAAAAACAATTTGTGTTTTTTTGCACCAATTAAAAAACTACCTAGAATTAAGTTCAAATAATAATAAATGTACATATGAAAATTACAGAAAATTTTGTAAATTGGTTCTTGAAAAGGGAATTGTCTCTATATTAACGTAGATGACTTCAGTTCAAAGTTTTGCAGGTATTCGAGCATAATCTGAATTAATACCTGTGCGCTGCTTTGAATAAATAACCATGTACGTTAGGTGACAAGTGAGATGGAAACATATAACATAAAAATAATATATATATATATTAATGAATTTGAGTATACGTTAGATAATCCTGTTTACGCATAAACGACGACGCGTTGATCCTGGCAGTATTCATAAAAAATCTTCTCATCACTATAGTAAACACAATTGGACTAATAGCAACCTTTCCGAGTAAAAGAGATACAGAGTAATATTTTCAGCAGTTTCTGAAAAAAAAAAAAAAAAAAAAAAAAAGCAGTAGGGAAGAACCTAAGGAGAGGTAAACACAGTTACAGTTTAATAAAATAATAAATTAAATTTTTTGGTTAGGTTTTACAAGAATTCATTACTGAGTAAATATTATTAATTTTAATTTCAATTCGTTTTTGCAGTTTTACAGATGGGAGATACGTTCTGGAGAAATCGCGAGCGATCGAAATCGGGAGTTTTCTGGTTATGCGGTTGACATTCGCTCTCGTTTCCGTGCGGCTTAAGATTGGGTAAACGTTGGCATTGAGTGTGATTGGTGAGTTGCTATAGGAGGGCAGATTACGCATGGCTGCGAGAGCACGCACTGACATGGGGAAGAATCGGGTTGCAGAATCCCGACCGGGCAGTAATCTACACGTGACCGCGTGTAACGCGAGGCTTCACGGGTCGATTCGCGGGCTCCGGCCCAGCTGATCGCTGAGGCGTGGAATATGCGCTTCGTCGCTAATGAGACATGAAGCTAACCCCTCAGTACCTTCATGCCCACACCCCTGCATTCATACAATATGACACATTCTGTCTGTAACCGCTTCCACTTTGAGGACCTGTCTTCGGTGTTGCCGAGATGAAAACTACATGAGTAAGAATGTAGTCTAGAAATTTCTTTTTAATTTGTCCTTAAGGGATGTTAGACAGTTTTATGGTAATTTAAAATTTCAGCTATATAATTTATTTCTTCAAAATGTATTATAGAAATTATCTCTTCGACAAAGCATAATATATATTCTGAGTAAATAGAATGACATAAATAATAATAATAATGGCATATTTCATTATTATTTATGTCAAGCAGTTAACCAAGAATGTATCCTATGCTTTGTCGAAGAGAATAATTTGATAGTAAAATTTGAATAAATGTTATGACTCAAAAACTACAAATACAATAAAATTGTCTAACACTCCCTATTAAAGTGAATTATAATGAGAGTTATTTTACGTCGTATGTATACTTTAGAATATCATATAATTAATTATATAATTTAAAAAATTCTTGCTGTCAAGAGAGAATGTCACTACAAGTTTTATTTTGTTTTAATATATTTATATATATATATTTTTTGCTCTATGGTTTTTTTTCTAGACCTACATATTTTTATTGTAAATATTTTTTTTTCGTTTTCACATTTTTTTTTGTATAACGGCATGTCAAAGCCTAAATTTGCATAAATCTGTTTTGACACTATAAAAGTAAAACCAACTGACTTACAGGAATCCAATAGTTCAAGCTAAACAACAATGTAACAACAAGATAAACATGTATAAAAACTGCATTAAAATATTTTAATATTTTTGAAAAAATGCCGAATTTGAAATAAAACATTGCCAATTTTCTGAAATTTTTTAAAAAATACAAACACTTTCAATGCAGGTTTTTACACATATCGTGACGTTGCCGTTAATGCTGTTCTTCAGTTCAGTGAGAATTATTTCCTTTCTGTAAGTGAGATGTTTTTTTTATTTTCTAGTGCAAACCCATTTTATGCAAATTTTGCCTTTGACATGCCAACATACAAATCTGTGTTGTCTAATAAATTTTAATTACTGTAAATAATAGTCATAATGTTTGCCTGCGAAAAGAAACATATCTCGTTCAAATATAAACGATTATTTAGACAATACAATTTTGTGAATAGTATCAAAACCTTGAAACATAAAGTTTTATCAAATGAAATGAAGTTTTGAAGTAGATTTTAAGGGTAGCGTTAGCCCCACTATAAACAATTTAATAAACATTTTGAATAGCATTTTTAAACATATTTTATAGACCATCACAACGGAAAATGAATATACACATCGTCTTGAATAATTCTGCATAACCTTCACGCCGAGAACAATACTAAATTACTCTTACGCTAGTGTTTTTAAATAGGTAACGCCATAAAGTTTTACTGTCATAGACAACTTACAACACAGGGTGATTCGCCGGCAAACTCATAGCGAGAAACGTCAGCTTTACCAACTTGGCCCATCGACACAGTAACTAGCTCTTTACTATAGAAATCGGGGCATTTTTACTCACACACAGTAGGGTAGACTGCATGCCAGGTATACGCACTGGGCACATAGCTGTTAAGGAATGTGATAAATAGAGACCAGAAAAATTCGAGCTTTCTTTTGGGTACAAACTAAAATACCAACAATTATACTTTTATATCGCTTTCGCAGTTTGACTTTGACTTATTTGACAACTCCTGGAAGTCTCTGAGAAAAAATAAAAAATTAACTAACACAGACATATATCACTTTAACAGCAAGCAGCTGGAGGCTAGCGTACAGGTCACTGCACTCGCGAATTTTTCCGGTCTCTAGTGATAAGTGAAAAAAATTTTTTTCTTATTTCCTGTTTCCTCCTGGCACGTTGGCGCAAAATAGCCGTCGGCTGACAAAACTTAAACGTCATTACAGACATTTATTTTGAAGTTTTTTTTTTTTTGTAATTTGTCTACAAGCCTATACTTGCGGAATCTCTGTGAATTTTTTCTAAAAGTGGGGCTCTGATAGTCGTGTTCCCAACGGACTTTCCCCAGGGACCAAACTCGGCGAAACACGCCAAGACATAACGATCAGATCTTTGCCTTCCCTTTAACGAGCAAGCCACGGAGCGCAGTGTGAGTTCCAGGGAAGCAGGATTTGGTTAGAAATGGGTTTGGTTCAGACGAAGATAGGAAAGGCCATAAGACGCCTGGCTGCAAGATGGCTTGCGGGAGCACTTCGCAAAATTCGCCTGCAACCCTGCCAGCAAAATATTGCTATCAAGATACTTGTTTGTAATTTATTTTCCTATATACGAAAGGAAACCTAATAACTTTCGCCCGCTTAACCTTCAACTGAACATTACTTCAAGTACGTTTCATACATGTTATCAATACTTGGTACTACACAGTCGCTTTGTTGTACCTAAATACGATTTTTTAGCTATTTCATACGTGATACTGTTTGATGCTCGTTTAAAAACATCTTTGTCAAACAACATGTCTCTACAACCTGTCAACAAACTAATGTGTTACTTGTTTTATGTAGTTGTAGATATTAATTTTACTTTGATTTCACTTACAAAAACTATAAACAAAAAATAATTATTTTATTTTTAACATTGACACGAAACACAATATTGGTAGAGAAGGTGAAATTTCGTGAATTCGATGACCTGCATGTTAAAATCAAATATCCTATGCATACTCAATTCCCGACCATTTGTCCACTAGCTGCTAGTCAGTGGAACAGCTAACAATGAACGAATAGACAGAGCTTGAAAATACATAGGATATTTGAAATTTACATGCAGGTCAGTTAAATCGCGAAATTTTATCATCTCTAAACATTGACAGTGTTAGTTTCACAAATTACAATCAAGGTATATATGATTTCATTTCTCAGAAATGACGTTTCGGTAGTTTTCAAACTTCATTTACGTCTGCAATGCATACAGTTATGGTAATTGGAAGCGTTGCACATTCCAGTTGTTAACTATATCAGAATGCAAAGTCTAGGTAAAGCAGCTTACATCCGCCCAGGGTAGTTGGCTAAATCACTGAGTTGCGATATTTTTAAGGCGCTTACCAATTCAAAACATACAGTGTTAGTGGGAGAAAATTATCCCAAAAATTACTAACGTATAATTTTGGGCAAATAGTACACATTCTTTCAAACTGGTAAAAAATTAACAGGGCTCTCAAATTAATAGCACATTAGTAATATTAATATTTGACAGTGTCGGGCCTGAGACTGTCCCATCTCTTTATTTAGAGCCCACGAATTTTAGCGAAAATAGTTCTGCAACAGTTTGTTTCAATGTCTTATGTGTACATATGCAGCTGTGATTCATGGTTATTGGCAGAATGTATTATTGCACAGACGTGGCTCATTTGACTGTGTCAATAGGAACAAGGTTACTGCAACACCACACGTCTGTGATTAGTAGAGACCTGAAAAATTCGCATTTTGTTTTCTTCCCAAGCTGTAATTCCAGCATTTTTATAAGTTCGTCCCACTTTCGCAATTGGCCCGTGACTTACTTACTGTAAGTCACTTAGTCAACAGTACAGAAGCAACTAAATGCAGGCCCATATTATTGCGTCATCGAGCAGCCAGTGAGCAGATAATATCTGCTTGAATACACATATGTTCTCGGAGGCTAGCCTACAGGTCGGTGAACCAGCAAATTTTTCAAGTGTGTAGCGATCAGCTGGTAGAACCCTAGACACCGAGAGTTAAAAACAGCCAATCTATGACCATGAAGAATGGCTGCATATGTGCACATAAGGTATTGAAACAAACTGTCGCAGAATTCTTTCCGCGAAAAATTGCGGGCTCTATCTATATTTTATCTTACCGTTTAGATTACCCTAATACCAAATGACTGTAATTCAGTAAGAGCAGTATTGCACAGTAATAGATTCCGCTCTATAGATTGGGATACCTTATATACCTGATGACATGCCATATAGTTCGGTAAGCATCATGGTGAAATAATAAATATAATCTAGGAAAGAACCCGAGGGCAAGGATACCACACCACAAACTGCATGGTCCCCGGTTGGCCCAGTGGCTAGACCACTGGCCTCCCTCCAAGGCGTTCCGGTGGGGTCCTTCCCCGGGTTTTCGCATATGAGAATCGTTCCGGACGATACAGCTGGTCTACGGGTCTTCTCAGGGATCCTCGCCCTTTCATTTCGGTGCTGCTCCATGCTCACATCATGTCACAACTTACCAGCGCTAAAGACCAAGATGTTAAGTACTTATTAAAATCTCTTCACTTCACGAACTGCCGTTTTTGCGACTGGGCGCCCGTAGGCATCTGCCTGTTTCGGAGAAACGTTGGAACGCTAGGGGCGTGGGAAACAGGAGATCCCTGAGTAAACCGGCTGACCTAAGACAGCGACATTGTCCGTCACGATTCCCACATGCGAAAATCCGGGGATCGACCCCAATGGAGATAGAAACCGGATACCCTTGGTGAGAGGTGTGTGGTCTGACCACATGGCTGCCACGGTCGCAATCATCACTGTGTACTTCGTTGTCCAGTAACAGTTGCATAATAAGCACACAACGTGATTTCTGGGCTAAATCGAAGAGAAAATGCGTGAACATGTACGACGACACATGCACACAGAAAGATATTTTTACTCTTCACGTCCAGGAGGCCGATTCAGTATCGCTTTTTAAGGGTGCGTTGCGTCTGGCTGCACTGGATTGATATTAAGTACTTACACACACGCAATACGAGACACGTTTTACTAGCTCTGCACTTGCGCTGCGCTGCGTCGGTGCAAATAGCAGGTGATGATATTTAATCAGGGCCCAGGTTATTTTTTTTTTTTGTGTACGTTACTTCAAATACACTCTAAAAAAATTTATAAAATTTACAAAGATATTCTTTGTACTTACAAGTCCTTGTAAAAGTACAAAGAATATCCTTGTAAAATCATTAGTTTATGAAGTTGCAAAGGTAAACTTAGTAATACTACAAAAGGAATTCCTTGTACCTATACCGACAGTTCCTGCACTGTAAATTATTTTGTAAAATATGACAACGCACTTCTTCGTAGTTGTACAAGCATTTGTAAATGTTGAAAATATTCCTTGTAAAATTATTAATTTATATCGTTTAAAGGATTTTGTTTGCAAAAAACATAGAAAAAAGTATGTAGCCTACAAAAATCGTAAGTTCGTCGGAAATTACTTATTCGAAGATCACAACATCTGAAAAGTATTTTCTGGAATAAAGTGAATATTTATATTAATTGCGTGCTTTAAAAGGAAGAATTATTACTGAACTTTACATAGAATGTATACAAATAAATAAAGATCTACCATAATGTACGACACGGTGGTCTAGGGGTAAGCATGGGGGGAGTTCTAAACATACTTCCTCCCGAGATATTTTATTTTTATTCAAAATAATCTCTTATATACGTCCTTTATTCAAAAGTTATTTGATAAATAAGTTCTGCGTTGTTTATGAAGTATAATGAACATTAAAATTTTTTTTCGTATTGAAAGTACAGCTACAAAGCTATTCCTTGTAATTTTACAAATATGTACTTTTTATTTAATTACAAGGATAACCATTGTAGTTTTACAAGGGATTTCTTTGGCAACTGGGTTTCCAAGGCTTTTCATTGTAAAAGTACAAAATTTTTTACAGTGTATACGTTGAATCATGTTTAGACTTCTCGGAAATTTAACTTGCACCCATAATATGAAGGTCTGAACAATGGACGACTTGAAGTACACGCCCCCTGACGTCACCGCAGGGGAGAGTACTGTGGGAAACAAAGTTTGTTTACAAACATGCTGATTTGTTAGTTGGTAACTGCAGAAAGCAAAAATGTCACGCATTCATAGATTTGCACGCAAGGGAAAAATTAAAAGTTTCAATTTCATGGTTAATATACGCAAATACATAGGATTAATGTTTATCTGAAAAAAAAAAACGGCAAATTCCAAACAAATAATAAGTTTTCTTTGACGTACATCTCATCAGTGACATGTGAAGCCAAACAGCTAAATGAAGGTTATGTTTGGTTGCGGTATCAATGGAGATAGGAATTGTATCCCACCCCTGACTGAAGCTCCGCCTCTTTTCAAGTCGTCCATTGTAGTAAGATAATTAAGATATCTGGGGAACGCAAATGGGGACTAACTATATTGCTATATTGCCACAATGTAGAAGTACGTTTGTTTCGCGGAATATATTCTATGTCAGGTTGAACGCCAATACTATTTACTTTACTGTAACTTCTGTGATTGTACGACGGCTGTCTCGACATACATTTGACTAACGCAAGTCGGTAGTCAATAAGTAAATAATTCACAGCACTATCACATGTTACCAACTTGTATAGTTGGAATCCAGTGGGTACTGGATTTTGGCCAGAACGTGTATAGGGCTGAAAAATATAGACTACTGCCAGATGAATATGCGAAATTCACGCACCTTCAATAACATGTCATCGCTAGTGGCACAATATTATTTCGCGTATTACTATGGTAGCAGCCTAGACTTCTCAGTCCTATACACGAACTGTGCATTGTTTATTATTCATTGGCTTCTAACCGTGCATGCGGGTACTCTAAAAAAAAGTATAGTTGTTGGTACCATAGTTGTGTTAAATTATAGAGACAACAAACAGTTTGGTTGTCGGTACTATTTTGGACAGTCCCTTCAACAATCTGTTTTGTAGAAGTTACCATCTGGTTTATAAAAACAGCAAGGCTCACTGTTTCTTCTACACAATAAATTGTTGAAGGAAATGTCCAGAGTAGTACCAACAACCAAACTGCTTTGTTGTCCCTATTTTAACAGAAGATGGTACCTGCAACTATACTCTTTTTTTCAGTGAACCACGTGAATTCACCACCAGTTATTTCCTAAATAATACTAGTTTGCAGTCGTCAAATGCGTTTTAAAACAACTGTCGTCCGGTCACAGTGATGACAGAGGAGTATATGTTGCTGACGTTCAACCTGAACTGGAATCAATACGCGAAATAATCGTACCTCTAGTCATCGTCCAAGATTTTGCTACTAACATTTTCGTATTTAATGTAGTCCAAGATTCGCGTGTTTTGCTTACTGTGCGGTGATTTCTTGACTTTTGCATATCGCCCGGCTTCGACGACCCGTCTCATCTTATGCTTAATGTTCCATACCAGCCTCCGTAATCGACCAATCTGCAGTGACACGTGGCTAATGGCAAACTGAAAAATTAATCCGAAAGTGATACCACCATTGTGTTCACACATAGATAGTGAAGTTAAAAATAATCCACTGGGCTTTATAACATAACCTATACCAACTTCAAAAACGACTCTTCATTTAAAACACTATTTGAAGCTGTAACTAATACTTCAAACTTTACAGGAACAGCAACACTTTTTTAACACAAGTACTGATTTACTCAACAGTAAAAGCAAAATATTATATTTTATCTTGTTAGCATGTAGTTTTTATCAGCTGACGCAGTAAACTTTAATATAGGCCTTATATTTTAAACGTTTCTGGTGATGTTCGTTGTGACACAATATGTTCACTCAAACGATTTGTTTAAAAATGTCAAGTAGCTATTATATATTTCGTTTGGAAATATCTATGTTATATGAACAGTAGAGCAGGTTGGGAGAACACAGTATTATTCACAACCATCATATGTACTTCGTGTTGCATGGGTGGTTGTTTATACAAGGGTTTATATATATATGTTTGTATACATATTATTTTTAGGAATTATCAGGTATAAACGTCATAATGCAATTCCCTACCCCAAAAGGGATAGAAAAAATTATACGAACATTATCATACAGTAACTCATAAGCGAGATATCCACCCATAAAAATCTAATTTTAAATGTTATTAACGAAAATAATAAAACCTACTGGAGATTACAATAATATTTTGTGAATTTTCATGGTACTTTACGTAGATCTTAATCATCGGTACAATTGTTTAGTACATTAAGAAGAATTGGGGAAAGTACGTTTTTGTCCTTCCAAAGCATGTGTAACTTTTCGGTATTTTTTTAGGATTAATACTGATACTTCATGCACAATACACGTCAACGTTGTGGAACATTGAAAGTAAACAGTTTTTGCGAGAAAATATAGCGTTGGCGTACTTATTTGCCTGCCAAATACGCAACCCGCGTTACAACGCTAGTCGGTCGTAGATATTTTCTTTAATCTCCAATAGTTTTATTACTTTCAGCTAGAACCATTTTAAATGTCGAGTTTTTAAGGATGTTTAACTATCTCCCTTATGAATTACTATACTACAATGTTTTCTATACATTTTTGGATAGGGAATCCCTTCACAGTGTTTGTATCTGTCGTTCAAGATCTTCCTGTATATGTTATGTAAACATTAATTTGTTATATTATAATAATTGTTAAATGCTCGCTTACAACTTCTTACTCGAATCCCAAAGTGTAAAATTTACGAAATTACCATTTTACTTTCTCGAGAAGCTAAGTTTATATATATACACCCACACACTCACACACACATGAATGAAACATATGAAAAGGTAACATATATAATGCACTATTAAAAATCGTTAACATATATACAACACAGACATCAGTTTTGTATTTCTGTTAATAAAGCAAACTTTATTTTTCTGAACGCTTTGCACTTCCTACAAAGTATGCTCACACATTCTGGTACACAAACTTGTACACAGTTGTACTACCAAGTTGTAATTTTATTCGTTTTGCCATATTATATAATACCTACTTAATAAATTATACCTAAGAATTAGGTTTATTATGTTATTAATATACTTCTGTAATTTGAATGAAATGAAACAGTTTATGAAAATATAAAAGAGTTCGTTATATACTTATACACTTTGATTACCTTAATAATTACGAGCAGAGGAGCTTTAAGTGAACTTAAGCACAACAGTCATTAATTGCCAGTATTTTTTTTCCGCTACGTGTTTTTTCAGAAGGTGTATAGGAAATATTTGACATTTCATGCTGTACATAAATTACTACAATATTATCTGACATTGTTTGGAATATATGAAAATCGTGTTTTTTATATTTTAACATATGCCAGCTAATATATGTGTAATTTATTATATAACAATAATAAACCCGTGGTAAAGTTAATTTTAGTGCACGAAACGTCCAAAATGTTGAGACGTCTTCACGGATGATTGTTTAAGGGCATATGCTGTAAATCAAATATGGCGGTGCACCATTCCTCTTAATTAGTTGCGTGTCTGAAAATAGTTCATTTAATTCAGTTCATGTCCAATTATTGTTGGTCGTTTATTCCCTTGTGTTGCTCCGGGCAGGTTTGTAGTGGAAGAGTTTACGAAGGTCAAGTACAGCAGGTCAGGATCTGGGGCACCATCATGGGTAGTAACATAGAGGCAGAGAGCCCCTTTTCCACCTTTAGTATCTCTTAAATACGCGCGTAGTATTATAAACTTGTGCCCGTATATCGCGTCTATGTGCAGAAGTAAGTTAAGGAGTCCTTGAGCCGCCGGTCTGCAGGCATAATACGTCTCTATGTTAAGTAACTTGACGTTGTGATATCACAGTGCTTGCCCTAATTCACGTCACTGTTAACGTAGTTAAGGACATTTTATGTCATTAACGGTTCAATTAGTAATTCATGCAAATTTTCTCATAAATGCAATTCAAACTAGTATACAAATCTGCACTCATAGAAAGGTGAAGTTCAATACACCTTTACATGCGTGGTGAAACCAAATATTATAGTTGTTTTCTGCGATTTAAACGATTTTTTTGGTGAAAAATTACTTTTTAGTGCTTACCAAAAATTGTAATATTTAGCTACGACAAATAAAAGTTCCTTTGCTTGGGTATGTGGCTTTGATTTGAATAATGAAAACAGAGGCAGTGCTTGGTAATGAACCTGAGACTATCGTAACTCAACATCGTACAACATTACAGACAGATCGCTGATGTTTGACACATTGTTATGAACGTCTAGTTTGTCAGATATGACGTACGCATATACTTATAAACAGTAAATTTCAACTGGAACGTCTCAAAATTTATTTCTGTGAGTGGAATAATTGTCATCGGCAATTTTCGTACCTGAAAACAGCATCACTACACGCACATGTTCATGTTCTTAGAAATAGCAAAACAACTCGCGAAGCATGTTTATGATTATGCTGGATGATGATGCACAAGACAATGGACCTCAAAATTCCAAACCAATTGTAACACACACATACGTGTTTTTACAGATATTGCTAAAAATATTTTTATAATCTTTGAAATTCATGCAATGTAAACATTGTAATTATTATTGTTCGATGGTATATATTCTCTGTGACTAGTTTTAGCGTAAATATTTATGTACGTTTTATTGTTTAGAGTGTTGCAGGAAATTAGTTTGATAATCTTAATATTTTTTGTAAAGGCTCTTACTAGGTGGCATAACTTTATTTAAGACAAATAATTTTCAGACCAAAATAGTAATCAATTTGCTAGTAGGAAGAATTTTGTTATGTTTTACTACGTTTCGAAAAACAAAACCTTTTCACTGTGGAATCAACAAGAAATAAGAATAGAAGGTTTTAGGAAAAAAAGATAAAAAAAAATTGATGGTAGAGGTCCGGCTTAGAAGATTCTTGAGGAAAGAAATGCCTCAGTTTGCTATCGTCGAAGAATTCCTGGGTAAGAACGTCACACAACCTGGCGCTACTAATATTCCTGTTTTCAAAGTAGCGGAATTTTCTAGCTCAGGAGAATAGAAGAGGAATTCATGCCAATTCGTACCGTCTTCCCTGAAGTTTTGTCAGGCTTGTCTTAGCCTGGTGTAACTTGTTCGGTGACGTGGTGGTACCACGTTTCCCCTGGTACTGATTCTTCCCAAATTTCGAGCTCAGGAGAGTCCGAAATACTGTCCTAACATCGCAGATTTTGACTGGTAAGCTGTCCCAGCTCTTTTCGAACGATAAGGAATATTTCAAGTTCATGACTTTTCTGCAGTTTTGGCAGAGATCTGCTTAAATTATGAGTTTTTCTTGGAGTAGTACCTAACCGTCCGCGTAGAATCATATACTAAGAAGTCACCAGAAAATCCTAAATGGTATGCATAATTGCTACAATAAACTGCAAGAGTATGTTAATTTAAATACTAAATAACTAAAGAATGGAAAACAGCATTCTAAACTCACGGAACGCAGTGTCATTCTGATAAATATTGACAGGTAAAATATTATTTTTTTTAGTCACTGTATAACACACACAATTTTTATTCTTCTGAAATATTAAATGGTCCAGTAAGAGTTTTAAATAATTATGTATATATTTTTTTTCATTTTCCCTTTTACAATACTAAGCTATATTCTCAATATTGCAGCGTCACAGAATGTCTTTGTTTCTACTGGGAAAAGAAACCCAGTATCGATAAAATCTTATTTATAATCTTACTGTTTTCGAGCCCTAAATATTTTCTTAAAATAAATTTGCTTCTTTTTATACTTACTGTTCTGTTAATTTTACTTAGAATATTAAATCTATATTTTTTTTGCTAATATACCATCTCAGGACTAGTAAAATAATGGTAAACAATATATTCCTAAGCTGAGGTTGGGTTAAGTGCAGATATTATATAATAAAATAAATATTTTACTTACAAAACTTTACCATTATTCATTGACGTACAAGTAGACATGAAACACCGTGGTGTTTATGTTTTATTCAAAATTATTACTAGTAGCCTACATTTTAAGAAAGTTCTGAAAGTCTCGTAATTTTTCCCACTCCATTGCCAAAACAAAATTTGACACCACTTCGCTTAAGTGACAAACCACTTCTTTCACTAATATTAACTATTTGTAGGACCAATGAAGTGTTTGTTTTTGTACATCCGACGAAATAATTAAATTTTAGTAAATCAATATTTTGTAAGATGTACGGACTTTGTCAACTTAACTAGAACGTTTTTGTGGATCAGTAAAATAAGAACACGATTTACAGTCGAGGATATACAACAAGGACAATTGTGCTATAATCTGTTCACGTTAATCTGAGCACTCACCAACATTTATAACATCGACAAACTGTATTTTATTTGGGCCAAACATGTTATGTTTCAGGAAATATTTCATGTTAAAAAGGGCAAAGAGTGTTAAAAACTCTCCAAAAGAAAAAACGTAAGCAGTTCTCACTTTGTCATGAACAGTCTATGTAACATGTTTCGGTAGAACATTTGAGAAAAGCGAATTTGCAAAGTCCTGTAAAATCCATTCACTTGTAGGCCCTACTCAGTTAACTTAAATCCTGGAATGCTATATTACAGTATATTTGAAATATTTAAACATCTATAACTTATTGAAAAATAATATTTCTTCAAGTGAACTATCGATTCTGCATAGAGAAACTGTTTCAGAGATATGCATTTGTCTTAGGTCAATAAAACTTTATATAATGGTCATTAGTAAATTAAAAAATATGAAAAAGTAAATGAAGAGTTTTACTGTTGTAAGACGTTAAAACTAAAAACATTATACTAAAATAAAACCTATATTCGAACAGGTTATGGGCACAGAAGATCAACGATTTAATGAGGTGAGAAAATTGATTTGAATTACTGTCAAAAATATTTTGTACACTTATATTGAGTTGTGCGTGTTGTTTGAAAGGAAATGAATTCCAACTTTGAACAAGATATTGTATCAATTGAAAAACTCTATGATTCGACTAATTTCAATTTGTGGAAAAAACAAGTTAATTTATTGTTTCGTGCAAATGGTTACACAGGAATAGTTAATGGAGACCTATTGTTAGATAAAGAAAAAATGTTTGAAAAAGAGCAAGTAACTTAGCTCAAAAACGATGCCAAAGCTCAGCACATTATTATGTCTACCATTAACAAGAAATTCTTAATGCATGCAGTAAATTGCGAAACTTCCAAAGATATGTACAATAAAAGTGCAAAATTTTTGAAAGAGAAAATTATCAACAAAAGGATTCAATGCTTCAAGAGTTTTCAGTATCAAATGTAATTCAAAATCTGACATTATAACACACTTTAGCGAAATTGAGAACTTAGCGTTTCGGTTAAATAACATTGGTCAAAAAATATATGAAAACATGGTGATATCTAGAATTCTTACATCATTACCAGAGTCGTATGGTCATTTTCTTTCATCTTGGGAAAGTACACCAAATAGTAAATAATCTAACAGCTAGATTAATAAATGAAGAAATAAGAAAAATGAAAATTGACACATCAGACAAAGAAGTGGAATTCAAGTTAACACAAAGAAGAGGTTTTCGATACAACAGTTCAACTCATATTGCAAAATATTGTAAGAAAAATCAAGAAAATTTTAAAAATCAAAGAAACACAAAAAAATGCAGATGTTCTATTTGCAAAACCAAAAAGTAATAACCATGATGAAGAAAACTGTTTCTTTAGAAAGAAAAACACAATCTGCCGCAATGTCACGTTTCTAACTGATACAAGGACTAATGTGAACAAGTCTTCAGAGTGGATTGTTGATTCTGGCTCATCATCTCATCTTACAAATGATTTGAGTGTACTCGCAGACACTAAATATATATCAACATAAATATGTGTAGCAAAGAAACATGAAGGTATGCAAGCATGTAAAATAGGAAGTTTTGAAACATCATCTTGTTTTCTTTCAAATGTACTATATGCTCCGCAGCTGACTCGCAACCTAATGTCAGTAAATGCAATAACTGAAAAAAAGGGGAAAAGTAATATTTTCACGTTACAAAGTTGAAATAATGAAAGACGAAGAAAAAATCCTTGAAGGCACAAAGGAAGAAAACGGATTGTACACAATTCGCTTTTCAAAGAAAGCAGAATCTTTGTATGTTCAACATGATGCAGGAAGATGGCACAGAATTCTTGGACATTTGGGAAGTGAGAACATGAACAAACTGACTAAACTGCCCATAGGAATGAAATTTTCTGATAGTGACCTAGAAAATTTGAAATCTTGTGAAGTGTGCATAATGACTAAACAAACCAGAAATCCTTTCGGTGGAGAAAGAACTAGAGCTACAAGACCGCTTGAGATCATTCATACATATGTCGTTGGCCCTATTGTAGTTGAGACATGGGATCACTGCAAATATTTTGTAAAATGTATGGATGATTACACACATTTTTCTGTGGTTTGCCTTATTAAAAGTAAAAGTGAAGTCACAAACATAGTGAAAGAATATGTGCAAATAGTAGAAACAAAATGGAATCTTAAGAGTACATAAAATACGATCAGATCAAGGAGAAGAATACACCAGCGAAAATATAATAAATTGGTGTAAATCCAAGGGTATAACTATGGATTATAGTTGTGCCTACTCACCACAACAAAATGGAAGAGTGGAAAGACTTGGAAGAACTTTAATGGACAAAACTAAAGCTCTTATATTTGATTCTGGACTGCAAGAAGAAATGTGAGGTAAAGCTGTACTGACAGCAACATATATACTGAACAGAACACCTACGGAAGCATTGGATAAAACTTCAGCAGAAAAAATGGTTAAAAAAATTTCCAGATATATCCAATATACAATTATTTGGATGCATTGCTTACTCAAAAACAATGGGAAAACTTAAAAAACTTGAAAAGCGATCAGAAAAACTAACTTTCGTTGATTATGCGCCTACTGGTTATCGACTGTGGAACGAAAAAAAAAGAAAAAAAAATTGCAAGAGATGTACAATTAATTACATCTGATGTTAGCAAAGGCCTCAGTAAAATAACTGAAAACATTTTTTTCAAAATACAATAAAGAAGAGGAAGAAGTTTCAGAAGTAATAAAAAAATCTGAAACAACAGAAAAGGAAGCAGATAATTTGGAAAAAGAAAATGAAGAGATTGGAAGAGAAGAAACAAGAAATACATTACCTGTTAAACTGAATGATTATGTTGTTTATATAGGAGAATAAAACTTGACGTATAAAGAAGCGATAAGTGGGCTTGATAAAGAAAAATGGAAAGCTGCAATTGAAGAAGAAAAGGACTCGTTAGAAAAGAACAAAACATGGCTTGTAACAGACAAAGAAGAATAAAAAAACAAGAAGATTTTGAGTAATAAATGGATTTTCAAAATAAAACCTAATAGACAATATAAAGCTAAACTTGTGGTTCGTGATTGCGAACAGAAATACGGTGTTGATTTTGATGAAACATACAGTCCTGTAGTGTGCAGTGAATTTCTGAGGATTCTATTGGCCACTGCAGTAAGAAACAGTCATTACATAATGAAATTTGATGTAAAATCTGCATTTCTCAATGGAAATCTCGATGAAGATATATACGTGTACTTACCAGAAGGATAAGAAGATGACAAAAAATATGTAAGCTTCAAAAATCTCTGCATGGACTTAAACAAGCTCCACTGAATTTGAACAAGAGACTTACAGATGTTTTAATAAAATAAGGATTAAATCCATTAAAAACTGATAGATGTATATTTGTAAACGATGAAAGAACCATTATGTTAGCAATCTATGTGGATGATGGAGTGCTGACAGGAACAGACAAAACGAAACTGATGAAATTGCTTGAAAATTTTAGTAAAGAATTTGACATTACAGTAGAAGATAAATCAACATAATTTTTGGGAATGGAAGTAAAACTGGAAGAAGATTCTCTAAAACTTACTCAAACAAAATATGCGAAACAAATTTTGAAACGCTTTGGAATGGTAGATGCAAATCCAGCAGTCACTCCTTTAGTTCCGCAAAGTAAAGAACAGAACGAAAATTTAACAGGAAAACTACAGAAATTCCCTTTTCAAGAAGCAGTTGGGAACCTTCTCTACTTGACTGTGAAAATAAGACCCGTTATAGCCAATTCCGTTGGATTTAGCAGCAAACATGTCGAAAATCCAGTCAATAAAGACTTAGCGAATTTGAAAAGAACGTTAAGATATATCAAAGGAACTTTGAATAAAGACATATCACACAACAAAAATTGTTCACATGAAATAATAGCATTTTGTGACTCCGATTATGCTGGAGATAACGAAACTAGAAAAAGTACCACAGGTTTTGTGATATTTTACTGTGGAGGACCTATTTGTTGGCGTTCTAGAAGACAACAAATAGTGGCTTTGAGCAGCAAAGAAACTGAATATATAAGTGCTGCAGAATGTTGCCAGGAATTTTTGTTCTACAAAAGGTGATTGAAGAACTGACTGGCTGTGAAATAAGTATGAAATTGTTAATTGACAATTTGAGTACTATTGATTTAATCTAGAAAGGCACTGTAAATAGAAGAAGTAAACATATAGATGTAAGATACCATTTCCTGAAAGACATTAGTGATCAGAAACTTGTGGAATTTGAACATTGTCCAACAGATAAACAAATTGCAGATATTCTGACAAAACCCTTGAATAATATCAAATTTAAAACATTTTGTGCAGAAATAATAACTTAAATATTAGGGAGTGTGTTGGAAAATAATATTTATTCAAGTGAACTATCGATTCTGCATAGAGAAACTGTTTCAGAGATATGCATTTGTCTTAGGTCAATAAAACTTTATGTAATGGTCATTAGTAAATTAAAAAATATGAAAAAGTAAATGACGAGTTTTTACTGATGTAAGACGTTAAAACTAAAAACATTATACTAAAATCAAATCCATATTCGAACATAACTAAAATCTTACACTAAATATTAGTGATTATAAATAATGTTTGCCTTTTAACTGTTACGAAAATTCTCACATAATCGTAAATAAAAAGTAAATTATTTTCACAAGATGCATCACAAATACATACATTTTAGGCAATTTCATGTACCCCGAATAAATACGAAAAAAAAAAAAATATTTTTTTTTTTTGCGTTTGTAAATTCTTGTCGTTAATCTTATTTGTAAGCTGAACAGCATTTTGTTTTATTAGAGATTTCTTTTTGTAAATTGCCCCATGGTTTCGTATTAGTTATTTCTTTCATTAATGTATTTCGACTTAAGTCAGTTTTATAGAGAAACCCCACTATTTTTTTCTTCAGTAATTTTGAAAATCAAAATCTAATATCATTAGGGCCAGATTTCCCCTTTTGCTAACACCAGTAAAAAAAATTCAAAAGAGAAAATGGAAAACAATCGGGAATAATCAAACACATGAAAGGGGTTCGCTGCACTGTGTTGTGTCCCGTAGAACGTAATAACGTCTGGCGATAGCTTCAAAGCAAATTAGAGTGTTGATGAGATCCATTCGGCCACTGAACGCTACAGTATAAATAGCAATTGCCCAGCTTTGGTATTTTCGTAACTATTTGTGGAACTTTTCCTGTAAAGACGAAAAGCAAAGAATGATTATCTAGCTTTAATTCTGGTGAGCAATATCGTACTAACTCTATGACCTGTAAAACTGACGTATTCAAGATGCTGATTTTAAAAGAACAATAAACGGTGAATAAACGTAGTTGGAATAATTAACTTTTTGTTAGTTTATTTAGAAAAAAAACGCTATTCTAGAATAAGTTAAATTGCAAGAAGGGAAACTGCTGAAAATGTGAATACAGTACTTATTATTTTTTATTTCGTGTAGCTACTGTGATACAAAAAAATTGTAACATAATGCTGGTTTTACTTTTATTGGAAAGTATTTTTTGTATAATTTAATCGGTTTGAAAGTAACGGCGGACATCTGTAGCCAAGTCGATGAAACAATGACTGAAAAAGAGAGAGAGAGAGTAGAGAGATGGAGTGGCGTCTTTGGTTGTTAGTCGTTTATGGTTTATAAAAACGTTAATCATGTGAATAATGAATAACCCTTTAACCATTTTTTTGTAAAATATTTGAGCATGTGGTACGGCAAAAAGAAATTGCTGACTTATGTACTTTTCTGGTTCAGGATGGACAATGAATGAGAAGTATAATTATGTCGTCTCTTTAAATAACGGCTTGGGTGACAAACGACAGAACTCATCCTCTCTCTTAAATCACGTCACACAGTAACAATAATATTTTCCTCTTTATCTTCTAAGTGATCTGGTTTCCCTCTTAAACGTCCAAAACTTCCCTTTTCCAAGAAAATTTCTCTCATTCCCTATTTTTTCCCTCAACTACGCAAAAAATCAAAATGACCTCAAAGAGCCTACACGCGCTTAAATTGCGTTGAATGTGTTCGAAAATTCTTTTTTTTTTTAATAAGCCTTTCCACACGTGCCCATTGTACCAAAAATAAAATACACTACAAACGAGGAAAGGAATGTAGTTTTAAAGTATCACTTTAATTAGAAAATAATTTCAGAGCCCCTAAAAATAGCTAAAGTAAGCTTTTTCAATCTGTTTTGTCTGAAAAAACTACTCACGGGCTTCGTGAGAAACTATTCTAGATACATACAGTGGACATTACTTAAAACTTTTTACTAATAAAAATGTGCAGTCACCACTGGAAGTGTCAGCCAAGCGAGTTATCTACGATACCGCTGTACGTTGTTTCAGTGTTCCTGCTGTAGAGGCGAAACCGCACCAGAACAGCCAGTCAACATCGCCCTTACCGCCATGCCTCACTCACACACACACACACACACACATTAGGCGGCTTAAGGGCACTGTGGTCTACAGCAATTTTAAACGTCGTATTCTTATATTTGTTTTCTTGTTTTACGTATAGATAGTGTATAAATTTTGCTCTTATGAAATTTTTAATTCTTTCATAGTTTTTTTTCGTAATCACTCGTAAACTTTAAAATTCGCATATTACGGTTTTATATACGCGACTAAAACATACTGACATGCCAAAATTAAAAAGTTCACAATGAATAACGATGTTGTATGCTACAAGGTCTCATATATAAAACAAGAAATAAAGTATTTTTGTTTTAAAAACAATTGCTGAAATTTGAAATTAAAACTTAAGAAATTTTAGAACTAAAAAAAAAAAAAAAAAACGCAATTTTCTTCTGGTGTACACAGGCACCTTGTAGTTTGTAATGTCTTTACTGAATGAACAATTTTTTTCAGTTGGATTTAGTCGAGTACATATAACCGTAAAGTGCAAATTTTGACGTTTACGAGTCATTACTCATAAACTACAAGAGATAAAAAGAAATTTACAACATAAATATTTAGCCACGGTTTAAGTTTAAAACAGGAAAAAAAATATGTGATGAAATATAAAAATAATAATATGACGCTGACAATTGTCGTAGACCGTGGCTTTAAGAGAGCGTGATACATAATTAACCCTAAAAGCATTTATCAACATCTTATGCTTTTGACCATTTCCGATTACAAACACTGAACCATCTTCATTTAAGATGTAACCCAAGACATTGAGTATTTGGGTGAACTGAAACCCACCTGAGTCCATGCTTCTGGTACATTTGCAGACGGTACAATTGTTGCGTGGGACGATTCAGATGATCCCAGGGGCTCGAAGGTGAAAACTTTTGTCGTAATGTCATCGTCATTGTCAGATATTGACACTTGCATGATGGTGAATGTGTCTTGCGAACTGAAGCCTTGGATGTTAAGTACATATTACTGCATACAATTTACTTGGGAAAAACGACACTACTCGGTCTCGCGGGTAGGCTTCTTTGAAGTACTGCTGTCAGTAGATGTGATGTGGACTGTAGTGGATAAAGTGCTGGTCATTGACGAGCGACGGTGCGCCTTGCACCAACTCCTACGTTGCAATGTGTCCGGAAGTGAAGTACAGCCCTGGAAACACTCCTTGCATGGAAAACAGTCGAGAATGTCCTCGTCTTCTTTTAGATAATCTGGCAGGAATTTGTACACTCATGGTACCTTATGCAATGTGTACACGAGAAGAAATTCTTTGAGCTAGTACGGTAACTCGTTTTCTCTGTCTAGCAATGATAAAGATTTATACCTGCTGTACGCCACTATAGCAGATACTATTTTTTGTCCGGCAGAACAGCTAGCACACATTACATCCGTAGAGAGAAGTTAAAACTGGCGAAGAACTCACTATATTGCTGAATATTTTTTACGGTATTTGGCACTGGATGTTATTATTACATAAGTAATTGATGTTATTTTTTAAAGTGTCCGATGGGTGTTATAGGAAATTATGTAAATACACATTCGAAAAGGTACTGTAAAATTGAACCGTATTAAGAATGTATAGCAATTTGCTTTTTAATAAATGAAGCTGGTGAATGGATGCCCATAAGACATTTTCGATACACAACACAAAGTTCGTTTGCACACACAGTTGTACTCACTTCAGTCCAAGGATCAATCTCTGCTAATGATGTAAATGTATGCCAAACGCCCGTACATTTTTCGTGACATAGTAATGGGGTTTGGAGCTTTCCTCCAATAATTTCGTGATCGAACTAATTTTTTTTACAGTCTTATTTTGTTTTGATTTTTAGTTCAGAAGTTTCCTTCTTCATATCATGCAACGACATGGGTTATTTTATTTTAGGCCTACAAAGATGTACAACACACTCGTCGGTGCCACAGTCTCGAATTGTTAGCGAAACTACTGCTCCATCGCGGTGTCTTCTCTCCAAATGGAAATGTATGCCATTTTCACATCTTTCAACAACATCTTTTACGAATGCTTCTGCGGTGCAAGTAACTCCGTATGACACTACATCAACAAAATCGTATTCTTTGAAAGGATCTGTCTGACTGGTGGTAAGTGTATGTACTTGCTGTGGCATCGGTCTTGAAGAAAGGTATACATCGCACGAAAAATGTGAGCACACTGACGACCATTCAGGAAATTCACGTCTTTGCACAACATGTTTATGTCCGTTACAGTTCCCTCTACATTCGCACACTGCTTTGCTTCCTGTTCGACGAAGTGTGTATACGAATGAGATATTACCACGAATTTCAGTCACTTTTTCACCAATTCACTGTAGCAACAAGTCGTTTAGTGTGCATGGAGTCTGGATGAATATTAAAAACGTAATATTCATCGTTGTCGCATGATAGTTCATCTTGTACATAGTATCGTTCGTATGAATCGACAAAAGACCAAGTGAATATCCCCATCACAGAACTGAATTTGTAAAACTCCTTTAGCATCTTTAAAACATACTCTTCTGTAGCCCACCATTACGTCCGTGTGCTGGAATGTGTCTTCTGACCTGATTGGTGTGTATGTAGCAATGGTAGACTCACCACTTTCGATGTCTACGTTACTGTAGTCATCGGAGAGTTCCGAACTTGAAGGACTCGGTGGTGACACGTAGTTTTTTGTAGAGTTCACTGGTGGACGATTGTACATGTTTCGTTTTGTCTGTAGTTCTGATGAGTCCAATAAATTTTCACTTTCCCCTGATTCTTGACATTCTCTATACTCGTGTTCTGTGAAGATGACCTTCTTTACATCAGTTGTAGACCATCGGAGCTCTGCGTGTGGCTGTCAATGATAAACGGATCAACTCTTCTCTTCCAGCTCTAATGCAGAACAATGTCGAATTCTTTCGGACACAGTTGGAACAAAATGCCTGTCCCGGCAGAACTGTACATAAACTATATGCACTTCGACGTGTCGTACTGGTTTGTAGATGCACGAGTGCAAATGAACGGTTATACATTTAACTACTAATAAACAAACCATGATATGAACTGAAATCAAAGAGGTAGACGGCGGAGACTGCTCGTTCACTTCTGTTACAAGGGTTTATAAAAGTGTAGAAATATGGGAAAGAGGTGAGACAAGTGACCATTAGAATGTAAGAGAAGGAGGTCTACCGACCAATCATATGAAAGGTTAAAAGGGGAGAAAACATATAAGGCGTGATATGAGGGGAAGGGAGACTAATGCATTGTAAGTACACAGAGCTTTATTTAGGTGGTGGTGGCGTAAATGTTAAGATATAAAATAGAAGCATGGAGGGCGGAAATCGTATGTAATTTGCTAGCTAATTTGGGCTATGGAGAAGCACAGCGTATAAAGGAAAATATATTCTAACGAGAAGGGGAAGGAAGCTTGTGATTGGTTACAGTAAGAGAAATAATGTTATTTGGGGAATGAGAGATAGCTTCTTGTTGGCTAGTGGAAATGGTGGTGGGGGAAATCGCAAATAAAGTAGAAGGGGATAGAATAATTTTTAAAATATTTCTTGGAAAGGGGTTGGGAAGGGGGGTGGGGGCGGAGTGGTGGGTGTGTGGTAGCTTGAGCGGGTAGTAACACAAGTGTCAGTGAGAGGGGAAAGTAGGGGAAAGTAAGGAAAAGTAGGGGAAGGGGGAATTCATCACGTGACTAACAGCCAATTAAAATAAAGGAAAGGGTTTGGGAATGGGGGGTGCTTGTTTGAGTGGGTTATAACACGAGTGTCAGTGAGAGGGGAAAAGGGGGAATTCATCATGTGACTAACAGCCAATTAAAATAAAGAAATGGGCAGTGGTAGGGGGAGGGGGATAATTTAATGTATACATGTAAAAAGTGGTGGGGGTAGTCAGTGTGTCGATGGAGCTCGTCAGGCTAAGATGTGTCGGTAGTTGTTTTAATTAAATATTTTTATATAAAATATTTTTATTAAATCTTTTCTATTAAAAAGTTCTTACATAAAACAATTCTATTAAAAATTTATTTATTAAATATGCGAAATAGAAAAATTTTCGGAAGCTAAGGATGAAACCTCAAGATGGCGGTCGGAAACAAGGCGTCCAGAAACAAGATGGAGGCAATATTATTTCGGAATTTTTCGGAATTTTTGAAACGTTTTAATTTTGTGAATTTTTTTTGGAAATTTCTGTTTTTTTTTTTTTTAATTTTTAAAAATTTTTGTAAATTGACAGTTAAGATCAAGGTCACGGTTAAAAGTGAAAGACATCCAACATGGCGGCCGGGGTTGTGACGTCACAACATGGTGGGGGTGGGGTCTCCAAACTCGGGTAAGGCTCCACATCGAATCCTTGTCTTGGAAAGATCTATTATATACTACTTAGACACAGTTCTACTTACTGTGTGACATTTAAGGGTGCTGCCTACCACAGAGCTCTGGTGGCAGTAAGGATAGTTTTATATGTTAAATTATGTTTGATGAGGCTCAGCCACGTTTTATGATATCGCTTCTGGACGAAGTTATATTTTTGCACCAATAAAATGAAAATATTGCAAAATGAATATATATATATATATATATATATATATATATATATAGTATATAGTGGAATACCCATTTTAGAGTGTCTTCATTGCTTTAAGGGTTTTTTTTGCTCACAGTTTTCAGGGCATTGGAAAAACTGCCTAAATTATCCTTTAGCAATGTGCGTGGTACCGAGATGAACAGAAAAGTCACTGGTGGCGTACATGTAGCTTCAACAGGTACTGTGCAACAACGTAAATAATTTTGCATGTGAAAAAGTACGTGCTGGTTTTTTATCAACATTTATGTGGCAAACTAATCAGAAGCACTTAAAATTAAACGTAAAAGTACAGTGTATCATCAGTGTTAGATCTAAAAGCCTTGTCGTCGAATAAACGATGAAGTTATACAACCATGAAATACGGCCAGGTACGTAGGCAACACGCAGGCCACTTGAGTTAGCGGACGTCGTGTAGCAAGGAGTGCTAGCACAAGAGCCCACAATACTGCTCGTCAAACGTATATGTGTCCTCGGAAAATATGTGAACTACAGCCGTCCCCTTCTCCGACATACCTCACCCTTCTACTCGCCTTCGACCCGCTACACCCTCCCAGCCAATAGCAAGCCGTCACCACAAGCAGTGCGTAAAGTCTCGTTAGCCGTAGATTACAACAGTGTGTAGTTGTTGTCCAGGTCGTGTCGTTTAGAACCGCGCGTCTGCAAGGTTTATTATTGTAACGTACAAAATACATAGTATCAAAGTAGCAAGCATCTATGTGACAGGAACTGTGAGCCAGGAACAGGTGTTTGTTTACACCGAGAAGATATAGTGGCATGTCAGTAGATATGTCTGAAAAACTTAAGTAGATGTTATATGATAATCTATTTACATAGAACAAACATACTGCCGATCGAATACTTATCCCATAAAAATAAGTCAACAGCAAATTGTACATGTGGTGTTATTAATTTCTGTCCACAGACATTACAACAGTGTAGCATACCTGTTAATTAGTTTTCACATTTATTGGTCTTTGTTATAATATGTGAACGATGACAATAACATGTATTTTTGTTTACAACTTTAATTAAGATTTATTTTACCCTACGTAAGTCATACGGTTAGGAATATTGAACATGTTATGCTTTTTTTACTAGTAATACAAATATGAGTAACATTTCTTGCGATTTTTTATTTTATATGTTAATTTATGTAAGTAGATACCACGATATGTAATTATATTACACTGATCAATTCAACAATTTTTGTTACTTATTATTTTGTAAAAAACAATAGTAACAAATGAAAAAGAAAATAAGTTTTTCTGGTTACGTCGGTTAGTTACAAAAATAAGAACTATTTTGTAAAAGCCGGTGGTTAAATACTTTGAAAAAGGAAGTGTCATGGGAAAATTACAAGTGGAAGGGGCGAGGACGTTTGGGAATAAGTTCCGCTATTAATTTCCACCAACCGCCCAAACTTGAATTTTCGTAGAATTATTCCCGATAAAAAACGGTCACGTACAATTTGAATGGAGTGTACGGCGAGGGCTCCGAGACATTACACTCCACATCTTTCACACGGCGACCTCGAAACACTAGCGCTCTTACCTCCCCTACCCAGGGTTACACTTAGGTTTGTCAAGCAGTACCTCACTAGTGTGCTGAGAATGGAACTACTCGTGTGCGATTAGCGGGAATGGATTCAGGAGCCGTAAGTGAGCCGGTCCCAACCCCCCACCCTCCCCGAATAACAAATTACGATAAGAGTATTGTTGCACAGGATAGGCATTTGGTCGTCATTGTTTTGCGTTCCTCTTGGGACATGCTACGACCTCTACCCACCGTGTCCTTCAGTCACGTGCTGTTACCAGAAGTTACGAGCTCACAATTTTGCAATCTTTCGCCATAAGGGAACCGGTTTTAACCCTTCATGAAGCGCAAAACAGGTACGTTTCTGCTATCCGCTATCGAGTAGTTACCTAACGAGTACAAACAGGATAAACGCAGGTAGTTAAATGCTAATGAACTACCAGTACATACTATTTTCCCACACTAGAGTTGCAACTACTAATTGTTAACTAGTAAGAATTTTTGGTGTTAAATTACTTGTCTATTTAATCGTTTACCAAGATTCTTACTGTTATTATGTACATACATTCTGCAAAATGTGCAATTATATGGGCAAGTCTGATACATAATTTCTTATTTTTTTTCTCCAAGGAATACACATGTCCATGCATGCAAAGAACTTTTTTTTTATTTTTGTGATGTTTTAAATACTTATTTCCTCCAAATGATTGTAACCTTTTTGGGCTTAGACCTTCAATACTTCTTTGGCTTAAGGCTCCCTCGGGTAAGCTTTACAGATCCTCGAAAATACAGACGAGAAAAATTTTCGGCCAGAATGCCCTTACGTTGAACTTTTACATGCACATAGTTGGATTCTTTGGCAGTTTTTTCAGATTTATTAATTAAGCGCCGTGAGTTGTATCGATAGAGCGTTATGCAAGGACAGAAAGTGGATTTTAGGATATTGGTGATTATTATATTTGCCATTTTATTTATTCTGGTGATATATCTTTTGCCAATCTGCTTAATACCTAAGTAGAGTCAGAAAATATTGTGGAGATAGCTTTTGTAAAGTGTGTCGAAAATTTATTTTAAATATATATTTTAAGTGAATATCACAGTAGTGAGTAAAACTTCCCTGGGAAAAAGTGGAAAATAACGTTTAATTACACACTATTACTAATATAATTAATATAATTAACTGGTTTATTTGATGTAATTTAATACATTTCATTTTCTTATTCGTGTTACATTCAATATATTCTCTTTAGGTTTAATTTTTAAAAATCCGTTTTAACCTACTTCTTCAGGCAGTCACTACACAAACTTAACTTGCTCCACCAAGACTTATTTTGCATAATTTGTCACAGTTTGTGCTGGTATCTTTTCATGCTCTGATAGCATAGCTACTTCTGTTTTGAAATCACAAGGAGATGTGATTAATTTTTATTAGAGGGATATAATATTATTAAATAAAAGTTTCAACAGTATATTTATTATTTTTTAAAGCCATTTTTTACCTAGGGCTATTCAGTATGCAGGTTGAGTGTGAAATAAATTTACTAAATCTAGACGGTATTTATGTACAAAATTTGGTACAATTATAGTCATACAATTTTCTAAAAGTAAATATGTATGGAACTGTGACAGGCAAAACGTACTTACATCATGCTTCTAATTATTTTCCTTAGAAACTATTTATCGAATCAAGAACTAGTTCACTGTATGATAAAGCGTTTATATCAATAAAATTTAGGTAGGTGCATATACATTTGTAATACGTACCTGTGAGCAATCTTCTAACGGCGGAGCACGTCTAAATTAAAAAAAAATATGCGTGTGCCAACATTTTTATTTAAACAAATTCCCACAAATATATAAATCCTATGCGAAGATCAGTGGGCTGATAGGTAGACAATGAACAATACACATAACAGTGAACTTGGCAAATAAATGCGATAGTTTTTTTTTAGAGTTGCTTATTTGGTTTAGTATTTTAACCGAGAGAAAAGTGTTTATTAACGTATAATTTTATTTTGTGTTGTTTGTAGAACCCGGTGAAGAGCGTAGGTTGAATTCTGCTCTTCGTGTAGTTGTGTACTATCTACCCGAACCGGGGCAATACGTAGCTGACATGTTGCTGTTACTCGCCGCCTGCATCGCTGTAATTAACCGGGTGACTAGCAGTCAGATACGCAGAAGGTTGTTTTGTATGGGAACCTCTTGATAATAAACGCCGCTGCGTTCAGAGCTGCGGGCGCTTAATTATACCTCACCGTGCATGCAGTTCAACAGTGTTAACTTCACCGTAATACCCGAGGTGACAGAGACCAAGTAATTCAGAAGTGATGCACTCCCGTAAACTAACAGGAAATACAAAAATAGAACAAGCAAACGTAAATAATTATAAATACACTCAACCGGCGTTATTTCGGCAACATAATTAATTTAAATTATTTTATGCTACAATGTATATACTATTTAATTGTTTTGAAAATATCAATTTTTATACTAAGCTTACAGGTACGCGTTTTAAAAGGGGAATCAGTGATATAACCAAATATTTATAATATATCAGTTATATATATATATATATATATATATATATATATAAAACTCTGGGCCAATTGTTATTATATATTCAACACTTTCATTAAAATGTAGTTGAAAATTATGTTTCATTAAAACCAAGGACCATTATTTTTGATCCTTTCTGTCAAAATTCTTGTTTTGAAAGTTCAGGCATAGCAATTATTTTGAAAATATTGTCTTTATAATGATAATTAATTAAACAAATTAACGTTCATTCCACACTTTTGCTCCAGGTCTGTAAACTAAGTATTGAGACAAAGAACTTACTTATTTTAGCGGAGAATTTGTGAAATATTTCAAGACTCACTGGACATCATCATCAACGACTGAAAAAATATCCAGAGGAAAACCCGTGAAACGACTGAATAACAAAGGGCGCAGCGCATTGTAGCACATCTCTTCAACCTAAAAATAAACTTGTATCAAACATAGTTATTACAAAATAAATAAGCGTTATTTTTTGTCATAATGAAAAGATCCTATGAATAATACCGACAAGTAGAACCGTATTTGATAAACATTTTTCATAGCTAATATTTTTAAACCCTCCAATTTTACTGCAATTACAAAATTTTGTTTAAATACACCACTGCTAAATAACTTCACCGCAAATGTATTTTACTTGCGGAAAAGTAATGTTTGCATAGCTTAGCAAATGTGGAAGACTAATGTTTTGTGTCACAATTTTTCTTTCAAAAATTTTCATTACTAGATTCTTTGATAAAAGGTAATATATATTACGACATGAAGCATGTGTTGAAAACACAGCAGATACCCTCACTGGAAATATTTCTCACTAACTACCTTGATACTAAGGCACTTTTGTTACCCGTACTGTAACTTTTTAGCAGCATATTTTTCTTTCAGGCAAAGTTACTTTGCAGTGGTCTACATTTATGTAAACATTTGCTGTGGGAAGTTTAGTGTTTTTAGGGCGTGTATAATCGGGTTGCCCCGCTGTACGGAAGACGGTGGTACTAACTAGAGGTAGGGTACATTTTTCCAGAAAGTATTAATGACGCCAACTCAGAGGTTCGTGCGCTCGCTCATTAACGGTTCTCAGTTTCGATTACGAGCTGGCAAAGGGACGACAGGAACTCACGTGAGACAGATATTGAATTACGCTCGTTACCACGTCACGCGCGAACTCAACGAGTTATGCAGCAGGCAGAGCCCAGTTTATTTACAGCTCCAGCTATCCGAGGAAATACCTGGCGGCACGGAAGGTCATTGGATTTTACAAACGTATTTCAAATTTCGAATGTGCAATCTTGGGTAATAAGACTTCTATGTTCAACGTGCTTCTCTGACATAAATAAAATGAAACGTTGTTACTGTAAAAGTAATTACGTATTAAAACATATAGCATTGCGTTTTTCAGTTCTGTTACATAAATAACTGCTTTTGAAGTTAAACAATTAATAAGGAATCGTAAATAAATAAATGCCCTAAACATGTCACGATAGCAAAGCACTTTAGAAGCCGATATACGTAAAGGATTTGCCTGTGCTGTGTGAAATCATTTTCACGAGAGACACATTTTGGATGCTTTATTTACAACATCGAGTTTTATATATTATCTGACTACAGTGATAGGTAACGCTAAAGGGATACTCTTCTCTGCAAAATAATTGCTCACGAAGTGAGCAAAAAATTGTTTCTCCTTTTTTTATGTTTTATTCGATAATTTATATAAGTAAGTAGCTGGTAAAACTCACTTCAAATATATTTTACCACAACCATAAGTGAAAATCGACCATTTTATTCTAATGAATGTTAATTTAAATAGTAATTTCTAACAGCTGACCTTGATGTTAGCTTTGATAATATTTTTATTTATTTAATATTCGTGTATAATCACTTTTGGTAACGGGCAACACAATTTGAGGATTGCTGCTTCCGAAAATATAACGTATGATTTTTCTGTACACATATTTTATCTATAATTGTTATTAGAAATATATTTAATGGTTGAAATCAGAATAAATTGATACTATACTAAACATTTACTATATACATTAATTGAATTTGTTTTCTTAAAGTACACAATCGTGCATATTGTAAAACCAAATATATTGTAAATACAATTTCTGGAAATTGTTTTACATAATATTTATCAACGTATAAACAATTACTTCTTTTTTAACCACCGACGCAAAAAGAGGGGTGTTTTAAGTTTGACGTGTCTGTGTGTATCAGTGTCTGTCTGTGGCATCGTAGCTTCTAAACGAATATACCAATTTTGATGCGTTTTGTTTTGTTTGAAAGCTGACGTGATCGAGGTAGTTCTTAGCTATCATCCAAGGAATTCTATTCAGCCGTTTAAATATAATGTGCTCTTTTCTAGCTTTTAACAATTTATTCCAGGAAGTGTTTCTTAGCAACGATGCACTGAATGCAGCTACATAATCATTGTTGCCATTTCATTGTAAACGATCAATACTAGACATTTAGTCGTTACGGTAATGCGTTTCGTAATCTTTGCAGTTCAGCTAAAGCAGATCTGTCATGTGGATTATTAAATTACTTAATTTGATTAAGTTCACACATTGCAACACCCTGCAAAGGTTTTACACGATTTAAGGCCACTTAAGTGTTGCTCTACAGTTTCGTTAGATCGTGAAATACTGGTATTCCAGCATTTATTGTTTGAAGTAAACTACGTTCTACAGAACTTTCTTTAGATCTCTGAAAAGTCTTAGTCAACGCATCCCTCTTCAAACGACGCTGTCTGTCCTGTGGACTTTCTTGACTGCGCAGTTCAGCCTTTCGAGTAGCTTCATGTAGCAAAAACTGTTTTCTTTTATGAGTGTAATCTTCAGACTGCGTTAATTTGCACCTTTTGGTTTCATTTTGAGCTTTTTTTAAGTTTTTCTCCCAATACCCGTCTTTAACCATTTCACTGAAGCTTACAAAAAATATAATGAGAAACTATTCAAATAAACTTAATAGTAATTAAACTCTTTAACCGTAAACTGACTCTACGAAATAATCACCTAAACATAAAAGAATTACTATTACCATTTAATGGAAAGCGTTTTTTTTTGTTGTTATCGACGCGCACCAATAACTTATTTACAAACAAAATATTAAAGAAAACAAAATAAGTACAAATAATAAATAAATTCATATTGAAACTCAAAACTTGCATTTTGCAACTACTTAAGTCTTCAATAACACTTAATGTAAGCGAGTAATTTAAAAAGAATTATAAAAAATTACAATTAAAAATTTTAAGTAACACCCGACATAAAAAACTTTAGAAAGGAAAATAACGTAATTTCTCTCTTGGCATTTTAGTTTATTAAAAGTACCTATTAATATTGTGATTATAAGGGTCGTCACGTCGGAGGACCGCGAATTAAATGAAATAAAAAAAGAATGCAAATAAAAAGAACACTGATAATGATAAAATCGTATATTGTCAACGGTTAACTCTATGTAAGCAACGTTGGCATGTAACAAAACTGCAATATCCAATAGTTTTTGTGGCCGAGATGTCCGAGTGGAGTCCGGCCACGTGGCTCAGTGGTTCGCGCTCCTGGCTGCTGAGGCAAAGGTCCCGGGTTCGATTCCCGGCCGGGGAGGTGACATTTACAACCAACACCTCGGGTTCAGGACTGGGTGCTTGTGTTCGTCTTGTCTGTGTGCCAGAAGACACCTTACCATTACAACGATAACTACACGATACAAAGATACTGGGGAAATGCATTAATTACATAACTTAAAGGGGGGAATGTTTGGTGCAGTGGCGAGGCGTTAGCCTTGCCATTGTACCAAACATTAAAAAAAAAAAAAGTGGTCAGATCCGGGTTCGATTCCCGGCGGGGTCGGTCCCCCGATTTTCGCATATGGGAATGCTGCTGAACGTTGCCGCTGGTCGGCGGGTTTTCTCGGGGATCTCCCGTTTCTCCCGCCCTTTCATTCCGGTACTACTCCATACTCACCTCATGTCACCCCTCACCAGCGCTGAAGACCTCGATGGTAAGCGCTGACCAACATCACTCACTCACTCCAATCGTTTAGTTTTCAGTCTTGATTAATTTACTCTAAAAAATTCGCAAAATTTACACAACCGTCAACGACATCAGCCCTGACGTGTCTGCCCGTTCGGGTCGCCGCATTCTGTGACGCCCTCCTTGCCGTATACCACACATCGCGCGCGGCTATCAAGCGATGCCCCTTAAATAATTGGTACAATATCGAAACACTGCATGAACTTAGTCGACTTTGTAAGACTGATGTACAAAATTAAGTTCATACGTACAATTTGAAGCTAGTAGATATTTTCGATTTTTCTACCTATGTATAACTAATTATGCTTCTTCACACAGAAGTCCCCTGACTTGACGACGCTCATCATCAAAATATTAATAGGTACTTTTAATGAAGTTAAAATGCCAAAAGAGAAATTTAATTTTTTTTAAATTTTTTTTATGTCGGTTGGTTACTTAAAATATTTAAGTTTGCTTTTATTACGCAAAATATAGAAACGTTTTACGCAATATGTCTCTCGTCAAGTCAAAATTAATTCTTAATTACAGCAAAACTTTTTTTAGGAAATCTGTGTTCGAGTAAATTTAGACAGTTTTAAATATGAAACGTCGGCAGTAATTTACGTGAGTCAACTTTATACGACGAAAGGGATTTTGAATAAATTTTACTTATGTACGATATCGTATGTAAATTTAAAATTACCCTTATATTTTGGTCAAATTAAGTTCATTTGCACGTTAAATTCTTATGTAGTTGTAACTTGTGTATCATATATGCTGGGCGTCGTCGGTGATTTAAATTGAAATATTTTTTAAATTAAAATATATTTAAATGCTTTAAATATTTTAAGTATGGAAGTAAACGCAGGGTCTCATGTGAAAATTAATAATATATCATTTAACGTGACTCAGAGTTTGCGTGGGGGCTAAATGAAGAGAGACTGTGATCAGAGGAAGGTTAGGAAGACACATAGGTGCCAGTTGCGCAGTTTTAGCTCGGCGAAACACGAGCACAAGACGTCTTTCTCAGGTCATGTGGCCGACGACCATGTGGCTGCTTCCAAGCAGCGTCACTGATGTTGGTGATCTTGATGATGGTGATGTATACTTACACATACACACTTAGCCCCTGTTTAGGCCAGGGCCACGCCTTTCCGACACTGAAAGACACGTGTGAATTACTGGGTTAAGACCCAGTCCGTATACGGAAATGAAAAACTCTGTTGATTTAAACGAATATAATAGTGCTTGATGATTGTGCACATATTCGCTACACATTACTGTAACCGCGGTGATGACGACGGTTCGGCCCCTGGACAGAACACGGATGTTAACACTAACTGACTAAAGATTCACTAGACACTACACAAGGTCCAGGGGCGGCGCGAGAGCAGTTCTCTCGCACGTGCACACTGCTCGGTGGTCGGACAAACAAGCCCTGCTTCTGGGAGATGGCACACAGAGGACGCAGCATCTCCCGCCAAAACACAACATACCGAAATGAGATGAAGTGGTGATGGTGAACAAATTAATACACTTTATGAAATTAATAATTAAAACATATTACATTATTTAGGACACTAGTAAATTTAAAACAACCGAATAATAAAGATAAGAATCTTGGCAACTACCTTAATTAAAATGAAACTAATTATTAATTTATATCTGCCTGTCCATCTATTATTAGCTAACACATGTATCTAATTACTATTGTTTCTGTGTGAAATACATTTAAATAATAATAAAGAGTGTTTGACAATGTAAGGTTGCCAACATGGGCAAGTATATTATCTCCCGAGGAGTGTGGGCTGTAGGGTCGCACTGCACGTGGTCCATTCCTTAACCCTGACGAGATGCAATAGTGCGAGGCTTTGGTGCTCGCGTCGTACACACCCGCGCACTTCCACTCACCCTAGCTGATGCCTGAGATGCCCCGGGAGATATAGTAATTAGCGGTGCGGCCGATAATTAGCATATTCGCATCTGTTGTACATGAGTGGGGCGAGCTGTAGCAGGACGAACGATCTGAGAAACATACGTGGACGTCTGGTTCACGTCACATTTTGTCCTAACTGTTAAATAAAAACGTTATAATATTCAAATAATTTATTTGTAATATTTTCTTTTGTTACATGGTACTGTTAAACAGAGAACATTTTGCATAAAAAAATATTTACGTGCACTTTAAATTACTCTTCAGGTACAAATAGTTCTGAAATACATTTCATTGCAACACCAACGTAAACAACAGATACATTCCAATTTTGAGTACAATAGAGACAAACTATCAAGCACGCAATATGAGAAGCATGCCAGCAAGCAAGAAGCAAGAGAGCTAGCAAATGAGCAAGACAGCTTGCAAGCGAGAAGTAAGCGAGAAACAAGCAGCAAGAATTAAGCAAGTAAAGAATAAACTATAAAATCGTTTTACATTTTGAATGTTGAGTTCATGATAGAGATATATTTAAACTTTACTGACTGACAGTCATGGAAAACATTTGAAGGAGGAAGTTTTTGCTTCGTAAATACATTAATTAAATACGTCGTCACGTATGAGTGGTTTTCTGTGGAAAATTGCAATAACATCTATATCTATATATATAAAAATGAAAGCTGACTGATTGACTGACTGAATGACTGACTGACTGACTGACTGACATATCAAACTGCAGCCCAAACCACTGGACCTAGAATCGTGAAATTTTTTGTGGGGGTTCCCTTCAGGTCGTAAGCGAGCACTAAGAAGGGATTTTTCGAAATTCAACCTCTAAGGGGGTGAAAAGGGATGAAATGTGTTTCCGAAGAAACGACGATAGAGCTCGAACCCGACGGCCTATCATCGTGATTTTTACTTTAATAGGACACTTGTAAAAATGCATATTAGCCAATTTAAGGATTTTTCGAAGTTCAAATTTTAAGGGGCTGAAAAGACGTTATATAATTTTTCCAATAAACTATCGATATCTATCGAACCCTTCGGGATAGAGAGTTGATATTCACTTCAAAATATTGCTTACGTAAACACCCAAAAAGTAGTTTTAGGTTTTTTTGAAATTAGACCCCCAGACAGTAAAAAGGGGCAAAATGTGTTTTTAATGAGTCGTCTTTATCTTTGAAACACAATTGGCTATCGTCGTGATTTTAACTTTAATTGGTTACTTTTACAAATGTCTATGGCAGGACTCAAAATCGTTTCGAAATTCTTTATTTAAAGGGGTGAAAATACATGAAATGTGTTTTCGATTATCATTCCATATCTATCGAATCAATCGAGATATCGAAGTGCTCTTTGCTTTAAATTGGTGCTTTTGTAAGTATCCCAAGTACCATTTAAAATATATTTTCCGAATTTGACCTTAAACTGGTTAAAAATGGGGTAATATGAGATTTCGACTCACATTCGATATATATCGATCCCATAGTTTTTTATATAGAGACGTGATTTTTGTTTAGGATTGATGCTTACTCAAATACCTAAAAAGTAATTTCAGGAATTTTCGAAATTCGCCACCTAAGGACGTGAAAAGGGGTGAAAAGTGGTGAAAAGCGTT